>KZ345371.1:137787-151749 GCA_002352805.1 Teladorsagia circumcincta
GGGGAGGGGGTCGTATTTCAAAATTGTTCGCTTGACCCTATCTGGAACTCTTAGCTCTAAGCTAATCTTAGTCTCAACCTGATTTAAACCTGAGCCTAAGCCACTTCAGATTAGAACACTTCTACTTGCTCTGTCGCCAAGTTAAAGAAAAAACATAATGTGTGTCATCTCTTCATTCGCAACCAGCAACACAAACAACAAACACAACATTTATGTACATACATACATACATCATGAACTAATCTGTGGACTCAAATTCATCAAAATATGCACCCATTAGGGTTCGGACAGTCAAAGAAGACAAGCACATATTAGACAACCCGCTCCGTTGAGAAAAGGAGAATACAGATCACCATAAAATACAGGAGGAACATCAAAATAAATAACGGTAAAGACGGGCTCTGTCAAAGCGACTACATGAAGTTGCGCCCTATCACAGCTCGAACTCTTCACATTTCACCATTGCCAATCGGGATTTACTAAACAGCTTGAAGCTTATAAAATTACAAAATGATATTACTCAGCAGATTTACAAAGCCAGGTCCTTGCGATGGAGCGGGAGGAGCGGTGACGATGGTGGCCATCACCAACAGTAGTAGATGTCTTCACAATTCACCACCAATTCCGGTACGGCCACTTTCAAGCGTTTCGCCAACTCTTCGTGAGCTTTATTCTGGAAAAGCTGTCTGAAGAACTTTGAAAACTGACCACAAAATGCAGAATTCACTTTGAGGCACAAAGTATTCAGCAGCGGCCAATCAATCCTCACGATGCACAACGATATCTACTCTTGTTCAGAAGTTTTGTGGCGTTTGATACCGTTTGAAAGGTGTAATGAATTGTGGAGCCAACGGATTAAAAACGCAGTTATCCCTACTACATATAATGCGCTGTCTGTCTGTGTGTGTCACGGTGTCTGTCTGTCAAGAAAAACCCCTCCTTCTGTAGATCCACTTGGAGAGATCGGGTTAGATGTGGGATGGGTGCATCATATCTCGTGAAGCACGAAGCATACATCAGACAAGCGGAGCCCCACCCACAGTGGGCACGGCGTGTATAGGAATGAGCGCTACTGAGGGCCGTATTTTCAGATTCAGTCACAAAACAGCCTCGAGACTGGGGAAAAGTGGGTATAGGTGTGCATTGGTAAGGCAGATCGAAACGGGGACACCTGTCTTCGGCGGGCGAGGCGTTCTTTGAAAAAGCGGTAGCTAGTGAAAAAATTCTGAACTCGATCGAGAGAAAGCCTACAGAGCAGAAAAAAATTTTATGTAAGGGAGCAAAGCCTGGGGAGTTCCCAGCATGAGTGACGTGAGCGGAGGTCCTCTCACAGTGGGCGGAGCGTGTCCTAAAGTGGACAGCATTTTCTATTACAAGTCCTCATAATTCGGTTCTGAGATGCCTCAGAGAGCTGGAAAAAGGTGAGTAGAGGTCAGAGAAAGAGAGGAGGATAAATGTTAATGGTGGGCGCAAAAGTGGGCGGAGTTTCCAACTAGGCCTATAATTCGGTTCCAAGGAGTCCCGGAGGCCGGGAAAATGTGGGGAGAGCCCGAAAAGGGAACAGAGTCCAGCAGGTGTTGGTGTTTGATGCGTGCGCAAAAGTGGGCGGAGTTTGCATCGTGACACTAGGTTAACATATAGGTAGGTAGAGAGGATCCAGAGGTCGGGAAAAAGTGGACATGGTGGGTGAAGGAAGGAGCCTAATGTTAGTAGTGGACGCCACCGAGAGAGGCGGAGATTGCTACGATGCACTACAAAAAGACCGATGGCCCTGTATTATACCATTGCATTCCCCTGTGATGCACGCGAATGCGGGCGCAGCTAAGCTGGTCACAAGCATTTGACGGGTCTCGGACGAAACTCGAAATGCAGTGTTTTCAACTCTTCCATCATCTGCTATCAACTGATTGACCTCAAAGGGATGGAAAGGATGGAAGACAAAATTCCACCCTCGACCATGCGTGTGGTAAGGGGTGGGATCACTCGTCCTAACATGACCTCGACCCCATTCATGCATATCCGATGGGAAAAAAAACGAAAGTGACCTGCAAAAATTGAAGCCCTCGTAGTGTACATTGTCCGGCCAACTCCAATTTTTTGACGAATGTTCTTTTCCGTACTGTAGTTTTCTTTGCCTAAACATGTCATGTTAAGAGCACATAATACCCTCGCGAAACAAAGCTGACTTGGTAGAGCCTTGAAATAGCGGCTAACTCAACTTACTTTGGGCTTCTCAGAGGTCTCGCTCATTATTTTCGGTTTGATGACGCCGTCAGCAGGTCGAGTGACCCGCTTCATTCTGGGCATCTGGAAACAAGCTCCATTTCAATTGATACGTGTGATACATCTGGTGTCCAATAGATAGGGTGCAGCAGCGTCAAGCGCCCGTTGAACAGTTCGATCGAGAAAGATTACATCTGCCTCAAGAAATGAGAGGGGATTGCGGTTGGGAAAGGGATGTCGTGATGGTAGGGGTGGCTGCTGAAGTCGCGGCGAAGCGCCAGTAAACGAAGGAGAGGGAAGGATGACACTGGCAGAAAGAAATGAATTTGTGAAAACGTAACAATTTCAAGTTCGGCCGTATCATCTTTCGCTAGTCGGCTTGGTGGAAGGGTCAACCGCCCGTTGCGCAAAGATCAACGAGAGGGTTGTATTTGGCCAACGGAAGGTGAGGGGGTCGTAAGTTCAAGTACCGGTTACAAAGTCTGGTACCGAGGCATAGCAAAGCGGCAAAGGAGGACGGACCTTCAACTGTTACGCGACTAATCACCACAGGCAGTTGAATGGCTGATTCCGGAGCACGAGTTCTCAATGAATTTTCACATCAGCGGGCAAATAGATTATTCCAGAGCTGTCAAACCAAACCACGGTGGAAGAAATTGCAAGGCATTTGGCGGATTGAATTCTCGAGTCCAAATAGAAAATTCTGGCAGAAGAAACGTTTTCAAGATAGAGTTTTCCAGGATTTAGCACATGCTATAAAACGCTGATCTTGTAGATTTCAATGGCTTTTGCCGCTTCTCATTATTCCAACTCCGAAGAAAGTAGAAAACTTTTGAAGGTTGGAAACTCACGTTTCAGGAGAATGGCCTAGAAAAGTCCTGGAGGGAAAAAACTGAACAACGGGACAATTTTCTAAAAGAGTGATCTTTTGGAAAAGTTTCAATATTAGTTTGAAAGCTCTAATCCGCTAGTTTTTCTTAGCTCTGACAATTTGCAAAAAGTTGATTATGAAAGAATATATGAACGTATGAATGTTGAAAATCCGCATGTGCACAAAAAACGAAACAACGGGACGATTTTTTCAAGAGTTGAACATTTACAAAACTTCAAACACCTTTTAGAAAGAAACAATTTGTACTTTTCAAATTTTTGTACCCCGTCTCATGATGGCGCTTCTAAAGAAAGATGTAACCTTTCAATTGAAGAGATTCGAATCGTAGTGTATCAATACTGCAAGGACTACTTTTACAGTTCAAAAAAGATAATTCGAACGTTCGAAAAAGGTTGGCAGGTTTCTGAAAGGAGAACTCTCTGCGATTGTAACTATTATATGTCTAAGTTTATGAAATTCCAGAAATTACTTCTATCTAATGAGCAAATCTTTAGGTTGCCTCGATTTCCGTCCTCAGAGCGAGCCAAAGCGCAGGAACTCCCCACTGCGCATCAAGTTTCCATGTCCGTGACGGCTCATATATCGATGATGGGCATAAAAGTATGACAAAGACAAAAGTGGCTCATACAGGAGGGGTCGTATTGATACCCTTCGAAAGGGAGGGGGATCGTAAAAATTTTGAAATTCACGCAACGCAGGGTTAACCCTGTTTTGTGGAGCTGCGTGGGACTTTCCGCACTTTGCACACCACGGGAGACTGTGCAGGACGTGTTCTGAGCCTCTATTATCTATTTTTAGCGTATGCGCGTATTTCATACAGCAATGCCTAGTATAGCTAAAAACGTTGTGTCCTACAGACTAAGCAGATGTGCTTCAATTACGCAAAGGTTTTTGAGCCTTACAAAATGTTCGCTTCAACCGGTACTCGTTCTTTTTTCTCTCTGTCTGAAGCTTGTAAATAAAAAGGGAGCAGAAGTGGATACAGAACTATGTGGATGTTTATACATGCGTTTCGATTCAAGACAAGATTGCTTTCAATGTTCATAATGCACTCATTACTATAGAATTTGCAGTTTCCGTAGGCATTACACTCCCTTTTAATCGCAGTCCCACTACCACACCTCTGTATCACTTCTGCGCACTGAGCAATGCCGGAATGAATTTGTTGTACTCATGTTTTCGCGTTTACCCACTCATATCCCACGAATATGAAGTTACACTGTCTCGCCCGCAAAAACTGCGCCGGTCCCATGCGGCAGTTGTCGAGGTCGTTGTCATCACCGTTCAACGCATTTGAAAGCCTTCGTATCGAACGGCTGTGCTTGGGTTTTTCTACTTTTTTACCATATTCATTTTCATTTCTATGGTTCTTCATAGGCAGAAGACTCATCTGACCTGTTGCTGAGCTGTAAGCCGAAGAGTCTCGATGAGATCGTCTGCTGACTCTACAGTGCAGCTGCTTATTCTGAGCAAGTCGATCGGATGGGCTGTGACGGGAGTGCAGCGGTCGAACAGCACTGTCCAGTCTCTGGAACCATACTTAAGTATCTGAGCAGATAACAGTTCAGCAAGCCAATTTTGGAGAACATTGGAACAATATGTAGATGTTGTCAGTCAACTGCCATATGCAGAAGGTTCCCACTTGAAACGGAGCGAAATTGTCGTACTTTCTCTTCAGAATACAAAGGAGTAAGAAGAAGAGCTTCTAGGGTGGTAACTATCACATAAATGGTGCCACAGTGTTATAGAGTTTCAGGAGAAACACACCGCTGTGAAGACTGCTGTGAAGCGGGACGATAGCATTTTCAAATAGAAAGGTTTCGGAGCTCTGGCGCAACCGAGCCCAATAGAACTGGAACTGTCACACGTCGAATGCCAGCTTCAGAGAAAACTCACCTGACAACGATACTTTTTGCTCTTATATCTCGTTCCTTCATAACTCTGTACAGATCGGCAAAACGAAACAATGGCAGGTCAAATTCGGTGCAGATGAGCTTGATTCTGCGCAACACAATCGGAGGCAATTCAAGGAGTTGAGCAAAGATCTAAATGAAAACCCCATTCTTTTTTGCGATATATTCCAAATTATTTTACTTTGCAAAAATGAAAGTTAAATCTTCATTGTGATTGTAGTAACAGCAGGATGTTCGAGACGTGGGCTTCAGGAGTCGAAACCCAACGTCTGGAGATCCATTCACTCGGACCCTCAAGAATAGACTTTACGACTGGTGGTATTAGGTTAAAATTCATGAAAGATCACTCGTCCACTATCTATCGAAAAGTCTGCACAACTGTAAATGACAGTGAGCTAAGCAATACCTGAGAGAATGTTAAGAATCAAATTCCACTGTCAACGCCAGGGAAGGGTATTACCCTAATTCCAAGTCATATTCTGCCTTCATTGCTTTGAGTAGAAAGTTTTGACACACCCATCAAAACACATCGTCGTTGTGTGTGACGAGAGGTGAATGGAGCGATGTCCGCCCGTCAAATCGTGCGATTCCCATCTCCAAGACTTTCCCAACCCCTTAAGGACCCGAGGGACGTGCGCATGGGAACACTAAAGAGGCTCTGCCAGATAATGTGACAATTGTCCTAGACCGTCTTCGAGTAGAGCTCGGCGAGGTTAAGATCAACAGTAGCCGTGCGTGCGACGGAGAGGATAAAAGTCTCCGCTGCAGATAGTTCGAGCCATTTTGGCAGCACCACGTGAGAGATCAAGTCCTAGTTTATCATAGAACCAATTCTGCGCGTCTCTCGTGGGGCAATTTCCCCAGACGAAGTCCGGGTGCGCGCTGGGGTAGTTTCGCGGGAGAAGCTGATCTTGTACGTTGTAGCGTCATCGTTGAAAAGCTGATTATAACACCGTGTACAGCACAGTCCGCTGCTTCTACCTTCCACCCCAAAAGATTCAAGAGCATTAGGAAAAAATCCACTGACAGCATGAAGTAAGTGCTTCAGAACTTTCCTTCCAACCTAATAGAATTGAGGCAGTCTATTGAATGACCTTCTCGTTAGGTTCTAGCGCTGTAAACACCACCTGTAGGTCAGCGTGCATCCAGACTACCGTACAAACTGCTGCTCCTGTACATTCCACACAGCAAAACCCACTCTCGCCGGTCAAGAAGAATAAAGCATACAAATCGCTACATTCCTCCTAATTCTGGGAGTCTTCTACAACGTGAATTTCGCCGCCACGATGTACACAACAGTAGTGGCAAGGTCCTCCTTTGATTTTGAATGGGATTGATCTACTTGCCTTGCTTTTTCGAGCTCGGCAAAACATTTTAAGAAGTCAAATCTGACAAGTGGATCGACGGTAAACGGTGTGATGCCCAAATTCGCAGCCCTATGGGAAGACCTTGAGACTCACTCACGAGAATTTGCTAGTAGTAATGCATCGAACACCTGCAAGCATTACAAAGCTAGTAAGCGGGTTCCACTTGAGGTAGGCAGAGAATTCCTCACAAGAGGTGGACCTCAAAACTTCTCGAGTCAACCAGACGAAACCCGTAAGAAGTAGAGGTTACCCTTCGAGGAGCAACAGTTGATCACTGCGATTCTAAGTGCATTTTCCAAATTATTAGGTTGTCCAGAAAGCAATGCGGATTTCGATGTGGCATACTTTAGTAGATATTTTCGGGGGAATTTTCTCTTGTTTTCTGTATTGTTGCACATCATTGGGAAGTACATTTTATTCTTTACCTTATACTGCCTAGTATTTCAAAAGAACGCGGGTCTCAGCGTTCCTTAAAGGTTTGAGTCGAAGATCAAGCAGCAGTCCAAGCATATTCACTTCTGCGAGTTGAAACTCAGAGGGAGCGCTGAGCAGAAAGCTCTGAATAGGATGTGAGGCTAGGGATGTTCCAACAAATGCACACTGCATCAATTTCTCCGAAGTTCCCAGTGTAGAGAAATCGCGATAAATTGAGGGGGCTGCGGGCGTCATTCTCGTGGTGCCGACAACCTTCTGAGGGCCCAGCGGAAGAAGACTCCCAAGTAAGTGCAACACTGAGGCACAACCTTGAGCAGGCATATCAAAACTCTCGTAGCGTCTGAAGGTACTTGAGAAGGTGGGAAAGGTGAACAAATGGGCTCATGGACTGACTGAGCAGCAGCGATGTCGCGCTTCAGAGATCTCGCCACAACTCGTTTTACTCAACAAAAATGTCCGTCTTCGGAATATTTGGCCATCCTCGACGAAAACTGAATGCCATGTGAATTAGGCTATTTCCATATTCAGGCAGCAACGAGCATCAGCAACTTTTTCGAAAACAGAAACTCCACAAGGTGAGAACCACGCTGATGGTTTCGTGGTCATCCACAGTAACGATGCAGCACAGCTTTATCAAACCAGGTGAAAGTAATAGAGCAGTAATGTCTGTCCATCATGTAGACATGATGCACCGGAAACAGCAAGGGTACGTACGCAATAGAAGGAAAAGAACCATTCTTCATGTTGGCGCCCAGCCTACGTCGCACTAGCGAGAAACGGACCGACCTATCCAGCCTCGCTCTCTCTCTCTCACCGACTTCCATTTTTTTCAGTCATCTCGACACCTTGGGCAGAAAAAGATTTGAAAAGCGAGACATAGTTAGAATGAAATTCCACGATTTTCGCGTTTGTGCGGTTTCTATGTTTGAGTCTCTGCACTGAAGCAGCCCGTCCCTTGGTAAGGAAGATGCGTAGTTTATGATACTTTTGAAATGAATAAAATTATTGAGTTTGAGCTGAAACATATTGATTTACAGAAGGAGGTCAAAAACCCGCATTAGTTTTTGGACGATCTAATAAAATGGAGTCACTGCCACTGCTTGAATTACACATCCCGCATCTATCATGAAACTAGCGAATTTGCTTTGAATTTGAATCATAATTTGTGGTGAGGTTGATATTACTCCCTATCTGCGGAACTGACACTGACGAGGAACGCTCAATTGGTCAATCCGGCCATTTTTGATGAGGTGTAGTCCGCTATACTCGCCATTCGACGCTGAGCTCAAATACGTTTTCGGTATTTGCGGAACGATTCTTTGAAAGAAGTTTCGAGGGATTTTTTCACAGTGGCACCCTATACAGTGTGTTTAAAAAGTATGTGGACACTTCAGATTGCACATTGAAAAGGTACATGAATGATTTATATAGATGGGTTATCGACTACGGAGAATCGATTGAGGGGGGTTTTGTAGCACGAAGCCTCAAAGCTACCTTTTAAATGTGCAATTTGAGGTGTCCACATACTTTTGAAACACTCTGCGTAGGGCGCCATTGTGCAAAAAATCCCTCGTAACTTCTTTCAAAGGATCGTTCCACAGATATCGAAAACGGATTCGAGCTCAGCGTCGCAAGGCGAGTACAGCGAACTACACCTCATCACAAATGGCCGGACTCACCAACTGAGCATTCCTCGTGAGGTTAAGGTCTAAAGGAGCTTTAACAGCTGTAACATCCAGAAAATAGCAAGGAGACTGCTGAAAGGAGGAGCTAGGAGGAAACAAAGGTTCTAGTTCCACCACCCCCTAAAGCAACATACCTCAAAAAGGCGGCGTCCAGGAGGCGCACCACAACTACGCCTTCAGATTCTGTGCTTTTCAATTTACCATAATTGGGACCATTCGAAGAAGTACTAACATACCATAGAACTCTTCTCAGCATGGATTTCAAGTCGTAGTGTCAGCTTCGGGTGTCGTGTCGTGAACGCATTCACCACTGCGGCGACGTTTCGGTAGCACTGAGTCGTAAGGTGCACTTGGAGGGTCAGGAAGTTGATTTCCTGGAGCGATTGCCGTTTGTACTCAGACGTGTAACTTCAGTGACATCGCTACACGCAAAAATGATAGGAGAACTCACACAGAACAACTTTTCTTCGATTTGAAGGAATCCTTCTGTGATCTGATCATTACAGTCAATTATTAGCAGCCACAGCTCATCGACATTCGAGAAGTACTTCCTCCGTTCATCCTTGTTCACGTATACCTGAAGCTCAACTAATCAACCAGGCGCTTGCGATTTTATGAAAAATCTACTTACATATTTCATATTTGTAAGGAATTCTATATCAGCGGTCATTCTTATGAGTGACAGGCGTGATCTGAAAAGCATGTCTGGATAATTAATCGAAATATTATCATAACCAACGCTTATGCTCCATCCTTTCTGCTATGTTCATGAAGCAAGTGTGCTAAGGTCTCTTTTTTTGGTATGTATGGCCACAAGGATTTCCAGTAGACGGTTCTTTAGAGCTTCAATGCCACACGCTCTTTGAAAGTATTAATTGATGAGAGGGTTCAGATCGTTCCCCATACCCCTTCATTCTCTTATGAAATATGTAAATGGGCTTCAATGTGTGTTACCTAAGGAACCACGGTCATCTTCAAAGAAGCTTCAGGATCAATCAAGAGGTCTGCTTCAGGGATATTCTGAACAAGGTACAGCTCTGGCCGAAAACTATATCAACGATATTCAGACATTGCTGAAGCACGGCTCCCAAACCATGCGTGCTTGCGCCGAAGTGCACTCGAAGTTCCTGAGCTGTGAATGGCAGGCGACATCATCTAACGGCCGTACGGGTATTCTGTTAAAAGACGCATTGCTGATATCTGGGGAGTTTCATCGCGTTTCAGCCCAATGGCACCTTGTAGAGATTCTATTACATAGATTTGTAACCACAACTTCGTAATCCATTCAGTTTGGTGGTTTCCTTCACATCAGGTGGAGTGCACCAAAGCGAGCCATGCTCTCGCCGCACTCCTTTTTGTCGTCACCATGAATGACATATCGAGAGTTCAGAAACCGGCTCGCTTCTCCATGCTGGTGGCAAGATATCGCTTGCGAATAGAAAAAAATGTGCTCGACCGACAAGTGCAAGCCAAGTGCGATCGTGTGGAGGTGTTCCACTGAATGTCAAAAGTAGATTCCCCGTGTACTACCCAAGTCCGATGCTTGAAAACGTACTCGAACGAATCCGGTCCCAACAAAACAAACAGCACAGACTGACACGCACAATAGCACTCAAGTGTTATATCTTGGATCAGCGTATACTTTTGATGAATGTATGATATAGCGAAGTCAACTCAAGTCTCCTGAGTGCTGCTTGATTCAAGTGACGTTCTATGATTGACATTCTGATAGAAACACCAGAATGCCTTGAATTGAATGAATGCCTGATATGCCATCTTCCTACCGTTGCTGATGTATGGCGCCAAGTACTGGCCTGTGACTCAAGAAATGGAAGGAAGTGGATATTTGACTAGGTCTAAAGTAACGAAAATCTCCAGCTGGCCTGCCGACGTCACGCGTTTGGAGTGCTTCTCGAATGGTTTCATATGGCAGCGCTTCGTTATAACGTCTATATAGCAGGCAAAGAGCGCTAAGTTCGTCTTTGAGAATGCGGTCGCATCATTCACGGAAATGACGGCAGTGCCCGAAAAGGAAGCCTCGATCTTGTCGTCGCGGTACAGTGGCTTAGAGGTCGCCCAAATCACTCCTGGATTACCCCCAAGAGGAGAGCACAGGTGCATGGAGAATTCGACGAGATTTCGGATAATATTAATCTCAACGAAATGCTCAGGGAGCTGCTCACCTTCTTATTACTCCGGCAAGAAAGTCAAACGCGTCTGGCGAACAGCTAACTGACAGTCGATGGAAAGGCACCACCTGGTGCACTGATGGTTTCGATGACCCGAACTGAAGATAATTTTAATAAACGGTACCGCGTTCGATTTCTAGTAAGTATTAAAATGCGTGTATGGTTCTGGAATGCGGATGTAGAGCTTCAACCATTATGATACAGAAGCTTACTGAAGAAACTTGTCGCCCTCGGTCAGAAACTGGAGAACGAAATATGAATGTGACTAACCTCTTCCAGACCTCATATAACAGTCATGGTAGTCAAAAGGCTTCTGGGAGGAAAACGCCGAAGTAGAATTATCCTCCCCCACCGTTCCCCACCCCCTAACTTGAAATGGAGTCAGTATTGGGGTAAAAACATCGCTAAACTGCCTCTCAACAGGTGAATCCAGGCGCTCAGAGCTAGCGAATTCCACAGGAGCACTTACATTGTTTCTATACATGACAATGTCACGAGAAATTATGCGGTGATGCTCTACATTTGCTTGCCAAGACTCTGTTTCATCTCCATTTAGGTTCTATCAGGAGCACATTTTGAGGAATCCTTCCCGGAAACTTCTTGCGTTCTTTCCACGACATGATGTGTCAGTTGTGATCACTAGAGACAACACCAAGTTTCACGCAAGAAGATCCGGTTTACGAAGAGAAACAAACTCAAGAAAACCCATTTCATGGACCTTTGAAGGTAATTCGGGCGGAGCCAAAGGCGGGCTAAGAAAGAAATGCGCCTTGGGGCTCCCACGTATCAGGCGACGCAAAAAAAGAATCGTGTGATAGCGATTGATTATGAAGAATGGAGACAAAGCTATCGATAGAATACGACACGTTAGAAGTGTAGGATGCTAGTAAAGTAAGTCTAAAGGTCAAAGAGAGTTATCAGCGACCGCAGTAAGAGAAGCAAGTTAACGCCACTAGGATTCGTGGCATATGTCTGGCGGGAATTCGAACGCGTACCAGTCTACCCGGTTTTGGAATTGTTCGCAAAACAATGCAAATTTTTTGTTCTTTTCGTTCTTACCGTGGACTACGGGTCTCAAGCCAGTGATTTGTGGGAGAAAAAGAATCATGATTTTTTCGGGGAGGATTCCTTCAAGAGTATTCCAGCAGACCACTCCTCTCCTCCCCTGTTGTGCGAAATTCTTAGAATAACATTGTTTGGAAAATTTGTGAATCATCATAATATCTAGGGCGATTATTCTGCGTAAGCTGGTTTTGAGGCTCGCATCTATTTCAGTCACAGGATTAGCTGAAGGATGTCCAAGACGGTCACAAATGGCACGAAAGAGATTGAAGAATGTTCGTGAAACGGCCCTTATTCACTCTATCCACCCAGTGAGCACTTCCATAAGTGGGCTGGTGCCATTTCAGGAAGTGTGAAGAAAAAGTGCACAGGATTCTGGAGAACGCTGCCCTTTCCTATCGAAATCCTCACCACAACGGCTGTTTCTAGAGTGAAAGAAGCCTAAGCATTAAGTTTTTCTGCACCATTTTCATGCTCTCTCTCCAATCGACGACCCCTATTCTTTTGGGTAATACGGTCCCCTGTAAAAAAATCAAATACTAACTTCCCTTCCAAAATCATGAATATTGCCCTCGTCAATAATCAACGGAATCATATCTCTGTATGTTATTATATGTGTATCACAGAAAACATTCCAGATGGTTTGTTGCGTTTATTTACTGTTGCTGGAGCGAAGAAAACGCCATTTTCAGCCTTTAGTAAAAGTCTCGGATTGCAGAGGATCCAAAAATTTCCAAATGGTTCTTACTCGATCTATTGTAATCTCATGCACATTGCGACGCATTATGGAGAAGACGATGCTCTGCCATCGCCTGCACACGCACTCTGCTTTGCACAACTGCTTGTAAGACAAGAAGTCGAAAATCCGTCGCATAACGACGTCCGGAAGGTTCGGGACGAGATTGCGGAAGCGCATCTGAAAAACTGAAAAAAAAAGAGGAAAGGAACAAAAAAGAACAAAGCTCACTGCGGACTAGGTACCAGGAATATTGGAAGCGTGAGAGGCCATTCAACAATTTCTCAGAGTTATTATTTGTAAAGTTCTTTTGCAAATTGAACTACGTACAAATTTCCAAACGTCAGGGTTTTCTTCTTTCTATTATCCCATCCCACCTACCATGAAGCGCTTCATCTGTCCTCTCTCGTTTTGTCAAGATTTTTATTACAAAATCACACTTTCTGGAGATGCGCCTATAGAGACTGCATCAAGTGTGGGATGGGTGGGCAATTTTGGGTGCAAAACACACATCGGTTAAGCGAAGCCCCGCTCACAGTAGGCGTGGTGTGCGTTGAAATGAGCGGTACAGAATTTTACCGCGGTACCAAACAGTAGATGTACCAAACTCTCAAATTCGGTTCCAAAACAGCTTAGAGACTGGCAAAAAATGAGTAAGGTGTGCATTGATAGGCTCCGCTTCGGCGAGCGAGGCGTTCTCTTGAAAAGCGGCGCTTGAACTAGGCGGAGTTTGCCACAAAACTTCACAATTCGGTTCAAAGACAGACCATAGGCCAGGAAATTAGGGGTACAGGTTGGCGAGGGCGAGGAGGTAAAGTGCTATCAGTAGGTGGATATGCACCAAAGAGGGCGGAATTCGTTGGCAAACTTATAACTGGTTCTGAGAAGTCCCGGACACTGCAGAGAAAGTGAGAAAGTCGGCAAAGGAAGGGAAGTCGAGTGCTATTGGTGGGCACGGCAGGTACCGAAACAAGCGAAGTTCACCTGTGATTCATAGATTCGGTCAGAGGCAGACACCGGGGCAGAGCGGACTAAGGAGGGAAGGTTGGGTGGGCATGCGCGTGGTGGGCGGAGCTAAAATCCAAAAAGAATACTTCATAAAAACTAATGGAAAGAGCACACTAGAATTCTACAAAAGTAATAATTCGCTGCGTACCGCGTGCTGCACAAAGTGCAGCATCGTCTTTTCAAAGATATGTTCGATATTTCCTCGAATCTGCTAAGAACTATGAAGAAATTTTTTAAGTTATTGTTCTGCTTGCTCAAAACTTCGGTTGGTGACTTTGTTTTTCCAAATTTGAAGTAGAAAAGGAACACCGCCTGAGCGATAGCTTCTAACATTTAATACAGTATAAATGCCTTCACCTCCATCAGTTTTTATTACTTTTCTCTTGCTTGTATTCTTTAATATGTTCATATTTTCAATGCACCTGGGATTGAAAATATGAACATATTAAAGA
>KZ345372.1:32098-43760 GCA_002352805.1 Teladorsagia circumcincta
CGTCCGCGAGTCGCCACAACTGCCCACACGTGTTCGAGCCGACCTGCCCCTGCCCGTATCCGTTTCCGCCTATTCCTGTTCTCCCCCAGATGTGTCCGTTTATGTACCTCTCCCTGCCTGCTTGTCTCTCGACTCGTCGACCCGACCATCTTTTCACTTTCCTCTCTTCAATGTTCTGTTGGCAATTCTGTCCAGAAAAAATGTGTCTGCGAAATCGAAACCGCTGCTTCAGGCGAAAACACACACACATCACATCCTTTTCTATCTCTGTCATCAATCATTATCGTCGGTGATTTTCGTCATATATCAATTGGTAAATAAATATTGCTACCAACTTTTATCCACAGCAACTCGGGAATCATTGATTGCTACTACAGCAGTTACTGGCGATAAAGATAATTTATTGCTGCAGTGGAAAAGAAAACTAAGCTGAGGTCGGCATAACTGCCGAAAAGCGAGAGGTGAGGTGCCAACTTCGCTTGGGGGAAAAAGATTTGCCATATCATTCTTGGGAAACTAACTCAAGGGTCATGTTTCCACTCTAGTGATCAACTTCTCCTTCAATAAAAGAGAAAGTCGTCGCTGCAGACTGCACATTACAATTGACGACAGCCATGAGAAAGTGGCAGTTGACACCGCTGCTTTATCGCTGCCATCGTCAAATGTAGTGTAATGTCTGCATCGAAGACTTTCTCGTTTATTGGAGAGGATGGTTCCTTTTTTTTCCACAATGCTTTCTGAAACTGAATACCGGTAAGGAAACCCAGGAACGTTGAAAGTGGCGTCTTCAGAACGATCTTCAATTCACTATTTCTACTATCGCTCCCCTCACATCTCCGGTGGTTGGAGGTGTCGTTGGTGTTTCTTGCAATTTTTTGCGAGAACATGGCAACCAGTACTACCGCGTGAATCGGCCAGACGGACGGCCTTGTGTGAAAGGATCGTTTTCAGTGCCTACAGTCTCACATTTTTGAGGTGGAAGGTCTCCTAGCCAATCCCTTCATACTTCTCTCTATGGGCTACCAACCTCTCTGTATCTAGTCGAATTTGTTGGGGCTACTTAACCGAAAAATGCATATGCATAGAGTTTTAAGGGGGACGCGCTCGCATCACGGCGAGTTGATCAAGGGTCTGACGAAGGCGAAGAAGTCAAACGTTAGCCTATCAAAGTTACACAATCCCGTACGGCTCCAATAAAGCAATAATCTGATCAAGCTACTTCGCCGTGAGTCCTTCTCCCACCCTCTTGCAAACTTCAGTGAGAATCTTATGAAATACAAATTCGGTAATGAAATCCGAATCGCTCCAAATTTTCCCAGTTTCCCGTTTAGTGTAAGCAAATCCAACTCTCGCTTGAAGTCACTAGAAGATATCCGTTTTTAGAGCGCAATATTTTTGGAGACCATGAAAATGGCCAGGGTTGGACGAAAGACCAAAGTTAAATAGCAGATATTCGGCAGAGGCTACTTACTGGACAGAGAAAAATGAAGAAAGCGAACAAAATGCCTCCTACGTTGTGCTTTCTTACTACGGACCTCAACCATTTTGATCTTCTCGCACTCACTACACACCGTGACACTTGAGAATTTTTCATAAGCAGCAAATTTATTTGAATTCCTCTGAACAGAATTCCAACATTCCCATTGAAGATAGGTAGAAAAGATGAAAGGGAAAACGCAGCGATAGACAGTCAGAGAGAAAGGTAGACAGACGGACACACAGCAGGGAGGGCAGGCACAGGCGTGAACGGAGCGCTGGCAGCCAAGCAGGTAGGCACGGACAGATGTGGCCAGATGGACACAAGTAGACGCTCGGACAGATACGTAGGGTGGACATGGACGGACAGCCCACAGGAGGGCAAGCACAGACAAGAGGTGAACGGAGGCATACGGACGGGCAGGTACGCAGGAGGCGGACAGACACGGACAAAGGAAAGGACACGGACTGACGCAGACTGACACCCACCTGGACATGGCATGCGGCTGGACGAGGACAACACAGACACGGACTGACGGACACAAGGACAGGGACCGACTTGGACAAATACCCACCCGGACGTGGCATGGGTTCGGACGAGGACGACAGACACACACGGACTGACCAGGACAGGCACTCACCCAGACGTGATCGACTTCTGCAGTATATCCCTGTTCCGCAACTTTGACCACGATCCTTTTAATCATTGACCTGCAACAAACTCAATTAAAGTGAGTGATTTACGGGAAGCGGAAGGAGAACATCCCTTCAATACCTATGACCCCTTAACTTCGTTCCTGTGGATCGCAGAGGAAACGATCAGATTTCCTGATTGGTTCACAAATTCAGTGTTTACCTGCAAATAATAATTATAATTTGAGTCCTTGCAGACATATCCTTATTGCTATTTTCCTAAAGAATCAATATGCCTCACCTGTGTGACGGCAGGCTTTGCAGGAAAGGGAGGAAGGAGACTTTTTCTTGCCCCTCTTATCCCAACATCTGAAATACAGCGATCAGGATGACAAGCAACAAGGTGAAAAGAAGCACGACGGCATAAAAAGGAGTGAAGGGGGGAGGGAGATTGGTGCGCTGTAGTTTAAACCAGCAGCAATAATCCACCCTTTGCAAAGGAAGTTTCAGGGTGAGAGAACCCTTAGCTCCTGCAAAAATAGATGAATAAGCTAAGCATGCATTGAAGGTAAACAAACCAGCCCTTTTGGCGTTACCTGCTGGGGCCGTATGCTGAATGTTGGAGAGGGTTTGGGGTCCCCGACGGTCGACGGACTATTTCAACTCGGTCTTCTAGACCGTCTCGATGTGATGCTTACCTCAGGAGAGGTAAACAAACTAGCTCTTTGGCGGAGCTGCTGACGTAACTGCAACACTTCCGACATCACTGTACTACCGCACCGACCGAGTTCAAGAAGTCCGTCGGCCTCGGAGACCCCATCCCCTCCCCAGGATTCAGCATACGGCCCCAGCAGAAACGCCAAAGGACGGTTTCCTTACCTCCATGCGCTGAGATATAAATATTTGACGAGGTTCCGGAAGCCTTGGATACTCTACGATGCGATAGCCCTTTCTAGTACGCAAGCGTCCATAAAGGATCTGATGCATATCAATTCAATAGTTTAAACTGAGACGTGCCCGTGATGAGCACTCTAACACAACGAACAAATGTGGTCAAATAATGTAGCTGATGCTTTTACACTCGAGAATATCCTCGAAGAAATCCTAAATCCCCTGAATAAGGAGGAAAGGTGATTGCGGTGCAGAGCACCCAGCCCAAAATTACTCCCTTCCGCCATGGCTTGTCCAAAAAAAGGGGGGGAGGGATGGAGAGAGGGGCAAAAATTTCCACGCCACTTCGTAACTTCGAAGCAGGGTGTAATACCAGTTACGGGAGGGGGAGGGGTATGCCAATTGCCAATTTCTGAGAAGAATGAACTTGGTGGAAACTAATATTGTTCATCCAGTTCTCCTTCCTCTGAGGCCAATAGTGAAGTCCCTCTCTCACAAGGCTGAAGGTGGGGCTGGAAATCCGGAGTAGGAACGCTGGGGAAGGTAAGCAGTATTACAGGAGCGGGTTAGCAGTAGCAATAAAATTCCGCGTACCACCCCCTCCTCCTCCTTGACTAGTACATAAAATACTACCCTGTCATGATTAAAACTGGGATTAGACCTGTTCACACGAAGCGTGCGGGTCTACGGACTACTTGCATTTTCATCTATGATCCTGCCACGAATGGCAGAGAGCACAGACGATTAGAGAACAGGTAAGGCTTAGTCCAAGAAATTCACCCTTCTCTAATCGTCTGTGCTCTCTGCCATTCGTGGCACGACCGTAGACAAAAATTCAACAGGTGAAGCCTAGGACTAAGCCTCGAAGAGAGAAGGGATCCGCGATAGAACGCAGGCAGAGCATCAAAGTGCGGCGGTTTGCAGGACAGAGTTCAAGAAGTCCGTCGACCAATGTATTGCGCCCTACCCCTCTTATCACATCAAGAAGACCCAGATATGTTTAAAAAGGCTAAAGCGGTGCTCAGGCCAAACAAGAAGGGAGAAGAAGCTTCTCAGTTGTGGGATCAGATTGCACTTGCACAACCAAAAATTAACTCAACAAACTAGTTTGAGGACTCAGTTGGTCTCCAAAAAAAGGGGTGGGCACCCCGTGGTTCACAAATTCCCCGACTATCGTACACTATAGGAGCTGGCTGCAGCCCCCGTATACGTACATTTCTGTTCGAAAAATGCGGCGTACCCACTCTACTTGTATAGCACCCACAATAGAAATAGACTCTACTTGTATAGCACCCACAATAGAAATAGAGAATTCGAATAAGTATTGAATAGTTAAAATGGCGTCAACCGGGATGGTGCCGTCGAAGTGGTGTGGCTACCGAGCGGGTGATTTCGCGCCCTTATCGATAACCGATCACATCGCTGGAGGCGCAGGTCACCTTTGTGCTCATCTATGCGAACTGTTAAACGTCCCCATTGCATACTTCTGAAACACTCACCATCTTGCTGCTTATAGGTTTTGTAGAGCTATTTTCAGTGGGTGGGTGTTGGTGGCGCAGCTGGAATTACAAACGAACGACAAAATAAGAATGGCAGTAATACGGTAAAAAAGGAAAAGCAATGCACTCACCCAGACGACGGCAGTGTTGATTGATCGATCAACGAGCACTCTTGCCTTCTTCCCCCGCCTCCATGCCACCACCGCTTCCCGCCTTCATAGACTTCGATCAACGTGGGTGACCTCCTGGAGCCATCTGAATGAACAACCAGATTCCATCGTTCAGAAAAAGGCAAGCTCCTTTAAGCTGGTGAATCAAGCACACTCAACATTCTTTGGCAGGTTAGATTTGCACGACCTCTAGTGGAGTTTTCGAAATTCGTGCTGTCCATCTTTACTGCTATAAGGCGATCTACTGTGACACGATCAGTACCGTATCAGGTCAATAAAAGGCGTCGGACTCCGACGACCGCACCGGTCTCTCCATTGATTTTTGAGGTTATTCACACTTCTAGCAGTCCACTCAAACTCTATAGTAAAAGATTTCGGTAAATGTAAAAGTCCTCTTTGTTTGTAAACGACCTCGGCATACGCCATGTATCCGAAATTCATTCGTAGCGTTGAATGAGTGAAACTCCGAACAACAGGTATCTAAAGAATTAACAGGTCATGCTCAAATTTCGCCATTTTCCGGCAGATTAGAGATCCCCTGTGTGAATTATAGCCTTTCAAATAGAGGTCTTGCTTTCCACGCACATTCACGGTCCGCATTTCGAATCCCGGCTCGAGTTTCGCCCAGACCACCGAGCTTACCTTCTTCCCATTCTCGGTTCGTTGGTACCAAATTCATTCATGAGTTTATGAGGATAAGAACCGTGGTATTCCATTGGTTGCACCCCCTACCCCCCGCCCTGGCCCGCCCTAGGTCATCGTAGAGGCCATGTTGCATTAAAATCACCACCACGGTTTTGAATGGAAGCGGAAAGCGCGGCGCACTTCAAGTGGGGTTTACCAACGCCAAGTGCTCAGCCATCGATCCTCTGTGAAAGAACTACAATTCTTCGAGTAATAGTGAATTACGAAGCATGCCCTTCTTTCAAAATGAGGCTACCATCATGATGCAAAAGTTTGCACGGAGTGGGATTTGAACCCACGCACCCATACGAGTACCAGAACGCCCAGCGCCGCTATCTCGCGGCAAGTTTACGCTTGAGTCTGGCGCCTTAGACCACTCGGCCATCCGTGCACGGCACAGGTGGGACGCACATCGTTCAAGAGCCAGGTCAGGATCACTACTGCAGCAAAACCTTGAAAATTAACTTTCATAGATCTCATTATATTTGAAAAGAGCTCTTCGGAAAAATGACAGAATTGTTGCTGATTTGCCGAATGAGGAAATCCCAATGTTTCCCAATGATTATTATGCAGCGAGCAATGAAAAATTGAAAAAAAAGATCAAGAATAAAGAGCTGCCTTCAATAAAATTGCAAACATTATTGAGTTTAGAAACCAGGCGCATCCTGAATAATTCCAAGGCTGCCATTTTTATGTATGCTTGAACATGGACGTTTTAAAGCAGTATTTAAAAAATTCGTGCATTCACACGAAACTCTGCCCAAGCCAGCTAAACTTTCCGTTTCCACAACTCCCGCCAGGGTCGCTTGGAAGGTAGCTGATCCTGCTAACCATAAAAGCACAGAAATAATCGCATTTCAACCGCTCTTGGGAGCTATTTACCTCTATTACATAAACCGCTAACATGGTTTGTAGTATGTGTACTCTGCTTCCAAGAACCACGTGCGCGTCTAGTGCAGACCACACACCACAAGACGCCTCCATGTAAATCTGATAACTAGTGGTTCATGGTGATAGCTGGTGCTTAGTAAATGATAGTTGTAATTAGTGAGAAGTGAAAGAATACAACTGCAACCGTCTGATCATTTCATCAGCAGAAAACATTTACATTTCGTGGAGCTGTCGTCACTTGTGGTGTGTGGTCTGCATTGCCCGTTCGCACAGTGATTGATAAGGAAGCTTATGGATGATCGAACCGCTAGCAAAATCGGTTACCTCGCACAGCTAGTGGATATCATGTTCCGCAAGCGATGATTGAGATAACACCCCTAAAGGCTAAATAAACACAGGCGCTCATGTCCTTAGGAAGGAGGGGTAACACCACAACAGGGCCGATGGTAGGTGACACTAGGGCTAACCCAGGAGAGGGGATATACGCCAAGGAGATCACATCCAGCTCACATCCTCCCCGGAATCACTTCCCCTCTCTAGGACAGTCTTAAGCACAGTAATAGGCCCACTCACCTTATTGCACTCCCCTCCCTCCACGATATGAGCGCCTAAAGACCTACTGAACACGCTCAGTCATTCCATATGGTCTGCAGTGGCAACTGGAGGGCAGAGGAGGGAGGAGGGGAGGATGCGAGAGTGTGAGAAAAACAACCGTCGACAGACCTGAGGTTCAACTTAGTTTTAGAGATCATTCTAACATAATCCATATAAAGCCCCGTTTTGTGTACAGGCATCCCCTTCACGAGCTGCTGGTGTCACAAGTGAAGGGAGCAGATAAAGGTGAAGGAAGTCCTGGAGATTACCGGCGGACCAGTCTGATCACGAGATAAAACAGCATTCAAAAGCCACTACCATTCCAAATCGAAATCGAACCCGTGGTGCGTTCCGAAAGAATCGATCAAGTTAATATTGGTGATTGGATGGCCTCTTCTTCTCCCTAGCATTAGTCCTCCGCAGTCTCCAAATTGGATGACCTCGTCCAAATAATCCAGGCACAATATGGGGACGGACTGACCAATACCAATACTGAGGAGTGACAGAGAATAATGTTACCTACTCCGTGGTGATCGTACCATCCAAGGACTTTATGGCCTCAATGTCACAGTCCAGATACCGTTACGTCTGCTGCCATCGCGATCCCTGAAGGATGCCCGAACTATAAGTATTTGATCAGCGATTTTCCGCCTTCTTCCCTTCTCCACTCTAGCACCAGAGTACCTCGTCCAGTACAGGGCTCAAGAATCGCATTAGCTCTTCTTTTTCCAAATCATTACTATACTACAGTCGGCAGATCAAGCAATATGAATTTGATGTGAAAACAATTTCGAACTATCAGCAGGTAATAAGGTGCAGCTGTGCACGGCAAAATTTTGCACGGAGTGGGATTTGAACCCACGCACCCATACGAGTACCAGAACGCCCAGCGCCGCTATCGCGCGGCAAGTTTACGCTTGAGTCTGGCGCCTTAGACCACTCGGCCATCCGTGCCTGGCACAGTTGCCATCGAGCCCTCTTATGAGCACATTCACATGCGTAACAATGAGATGTTACAGCAATGGATCCATGAACTACAAGTTACCAAAGTGAAAATCTTCAACCGTTCGAGGTGGCAGAACGTAAAAAAAACAATACGGTTGGATTATTTATCATTTAACAATGAACGTGCAAGCGCACCATTTAACCAATGTGCACGGAGTGCACGTGCACATCTCCTCCGACCTCGATGGACGTCACTGACCAGCCGGATTGACGTTCTCGGAACTCGTAGAGGTGCTTTCCGTTGACATGCACCTGAAATTTGGTTGGTTGGCATCAATGTCATAAGCCATCAGTCGATCAGAGTAGTAGTTAGTAAGTTGATGTATGCGCGGAAATCCTAGGTGCAGGAAAAAAGGATGCATTTTGTGTTGTGAAAAAAGGTGGGGGGGGGGGGTGTTCGTTTGCGGACTACTTAAACTCGGTTTGATACCACCTCATTTGATGCTTTCACCTGCGCTCCCTCGCCTAAACAGCGAAACAGCGGCTCATGACTACGGTGATCTCACTCATTCAAACTTCTGACTTCCTGTACTCTTTCATGGTTCCTGTTCTCTAGCCCGCTGCAGGACCACTAAGAATTCTGGGTTGTTTTGGTGGAAATTTAAAAACCTCCAGAATTTTGAAAAAAAAAACGCGGCAATTTTAGAGGAATTTCGGAAAGTTTGAGAGCATTCCCTTTCGAACTTTGTCCTCTTAACGGCATTTTTCACAAAAGTAGGTATAAATTTAAGTAAGATTGATCTAGGATTTGTTACGAAAGAAGGACGGACATGGATGGGCTCGATCTGGGAGAAATATGGGAATACTGGTCCAAGCTCCAGATGCCATCACATTTTGGGGTGTTAATGAGTATTTAGATTTGTTAATGAGATTTAGTAATGAGTATATAGAGTCCATTTTCAATTATTACATAGCTAATAATAATTCCTTTTCGAATTTTTATGTAATGTTTTCTAAAGGGAAAATTTATTCAAAATCGGCATGGCCACTACGGTCGGTTCCAAGTGTTTCAGTTAGTTTATCTAACCAAAGAAGAGAAAAATTCATGATTACCGTCACTGAATTGTGTCCGGTGGCGACGAACTCAACAGTGTAGATTTCTTTCGCTTCAAAAGGGAACACCACAGATGCTCGCTCCTCAGTTTGCCAACCGCCGTGGTAGTAGGAGTTGAACACCAAACTCTTGTCCTGAAATCGTGTTAAGGTCAACAAACAAACAGCAGCTGATACAGCGTTGTTCTATTCAATGCTAATTAAGACTCGCAAGCAACGGAGTTTGAATGAAGGTCGGGAACAAATTAAGACGAGCTTTTGATGGCGTGAATGACGCAGGCCACTCATAGCCCTCATTAGTGAGTTACCAACTGACGGCTGACCCTGCCCACTCCCCCTACCCCTTCCTTTTATAGATACTTTTGTTAACTGAAACGTTTTTTACCTGATGCCAACCTGTATTAAAGGCAGTGAAAGGATGGGTGGGAGGCGGAGCGGTTTGATGACGTCAATGGACGTCACTGCTGGATCGCGCTTCTGTGGGTAGTTGATATCATCATCAATGTTACTCCACCTATGCCGATCACGTTATCGAAAACGCTCTACCATCCAGGAATTGGGTTCAGCGCCTTTACAAAACCCCTTGGGGGTACATTCTGCGATTCAATCACCTGTATCACCTGTAGTACCGGTGATCATCGATTTGATCGAGCGGGCGCCAGCAACATTGCCATTCGCCCCGTCGTGTGCTGGGGTGGTTCAGTGGTCCTCCTCGCTTGAGAACACAAAATCCTTCATTCCTTTCGTTCAGAGCTTTCGTGAAGAAGTCTGACCGTCGGGCCGGTGGTCGTCCAAGTGTTCATTTGACGTCCCGAAGGATACAGTCGGCAACCGCCATAGTCCAACGGTCATCATAGAATCGCGTGGCGCGCCCGGCCCATCACCTTATTTTCGATTCCTTGGTGAAAACGGCAGCGTCGCCAATCTTCGACCGTTGGCGTATTCGGAACTCCCGATTCAGTAGGCATAAGTTTTTGCATCCCGAAATGAGTAGGTTGTGGTAAATGTTGCACCTGTGGAAGAAAGCAAAAGACGGTCAAAACCCCTTGAAATCAGATGCGACAACCTTTTTAGGGCTCCTGACGCTTTCTCTGGCCGTTTCCTTTATTGAATGAGTGGTAGTTTCTGAACCTTCATGTTGCACTCTACTACAACCTTTTTTCTCGCCTGAATAAGTCTCTATAAGCAGTGATCACATGGCTGTGTGCGTTGCGGTTTTGATGACGTCACTAAGCGTAACAGGTGAATGGGCGTTCAGAGGCCGTTCCGACCACATCCCCACCCCATCGCGCTGAGGGGTCCGTCCGGTCCATCAATGACTATCAATGACGTCTACGTGAAGGCCCATTAGGGAACCATGTTCAAACCAAGAAAAGTACCTTTAAACGAGGATTGAAGTGAACAACAATATCATGACCGCTCTTGAGATTTATCTGAAAACAGTAAAGAGTTGAATAATGAAAGCAATTCATTTCAAGGGTGCGTTCATAGTTCGCGATTCCGAAGATTAGGATAGCGACACTGGAAAGATATGTATTGAGGGGGAGAATAGGATAGAAGGAGATTAGGATAGTAGTAGATTAGGATAGAACGCTGAGAAGATTACATATGTATTGATCGATTCGGTTGAGGTCGCCTAATCTACTACTCTCCAGCGATTTCCATCGATACGTAATATAATGCAATATCCTCTCTACTACTATCCTCAAATCCGGTCGCTTACTAACCTGATCTCCGGTGTCGCAAAGTATGAAAGCTCCCTAAGAGCCTATAACACTCCGTGAGTCACGGATGTGGTACGCGCGCAGTCGCGAAACGACTAATGTTGCTCTACCAGCAAACCGTGAGCGGTTTTTAAATGGTTTCAGACACATAAAACCTTATATGATGAAGTTCATTGAAAGTGTCAATAAATGTACCACTCACATGAAACTTCTTATCCTTCTTATCGCTGGGTAT
Organism: Teladorsagia circumcincta; assembly: GCA_002352805.1. Taxonomy (NCBI): domain Eukaryota; kingdom Metazoa; phylum Nematoda; class Chromadorea; order Rhabditida; family Trichostrongylidae; genus Teladorsagia; species Teladorsagia circumcincta. The sequence goes on from KZ345372.1 coordinate 42,954, forward strand.
CACAACCACTCGGAGACGTTGACCGTATGTAAAGCCTCTCACTGGAACTTCTACGGGAGTTTTCTGAAAACAGAGGCTGTCTATGAAGCAAGCGTTTCAATGAACATTGTAAGGTGTTCATGTGCTTAGAGAGAAGGGGGGTCATTCAGGTTGATGAGCCAATTATTGAGCTTGAGAATAAGGCTTGGGCAATCACAAGAATCCTAGAGGATGTGGGCAGCATTTGTTCTCCTTGGTGTTTCTCCTCTCCTGGGCTTAGCTCTAGTGTCACCTACGGCTCTGTTGTGATGCCCTCAGCTCTTCAAGAACATAAGCGCCCTTCTCACAGGTTCCTATGACCAAGAGCCACATTGCTCTCCCAGCGCATGGAAGGTGGAGAGTATCTGAACTAAAGGACCACATTTTAGCGCTCGGAATAACATCCAATATATGAAAATTGACCCAGAGACGACGTATCCTCCTATTTTTGCACAAACTGGTGAAAAATCCGAAGGGAAGAAAGCGGTACCAGGCTCAACCATTGCGTTGGGTAACTTTCAAAGTCGACACGGCTCTGCTCCAAAAAGAGCTCACCATCCTTTAGTACGAAATCTCTAAGAACATTGCTCCTATAGTTAGTGTCCTCGAACCTTGCCCTCTATGACAGACTTACAACTTTCGAAATGTAGTTCGAGACGAGGGGAGTCAAAGAAGGAGCAATACTTTCCACTTTTTTCCAAACTTGGTGAACCCTTCTCGAAGGAGATTTGACCCTGGCTGGCACTCTAGGGAATATGTGGGTCCATACAGAGGAGAAGTAGCCGACAA
>KZ345372.1:124823-142129 GCA_002352805.1 Teladorsagia circumcincta
TTGGGGCGCAATGCGTAGTCAGCTGACTGCGAGCAACCCGAAAAAAACCACACTGCTTCATTATTGGTGCAGCCGCAAGGCACCACGTTAGTTGCTTTGAAGGACAGAGTTCAAATAGTCCCTGTTCTCAAAACGAGCGCAAATGCTTCCGCAGCCAACCACGCGCTCTCCACGAAGGCCAAAGGGTGGCGCGTACATAATCTGTACGCCCCTAATTCTTCAACAGTGATCTTTGTTTGAAGGTGAGTTTGTCAGCCTCTCTTCATGTGCGCTTGTCTAGGACTAGCGAGCGCATCATCCCACCTTCTTCTTCTTCTTATTCTTCAGCGTCTGCCCGCTTGTAAGCGGGGTCCGCTTTTCTTACATGTTGACGCCACTTCTCCCGATTAAATGCTTGATCGGGGTGGATGTTAACCGATTTCAGGTCCTCGTGCAACGTATCGAGCCACCGCTGCTTTGGGCGCCCTTTAGGCCGCTTTCCGGGCACGTCAAGGTTGAGAGCAGTCTTACGGACACTGTCATCGCTCGCTCGGAGCACATGACCATACCATCGGAGACGAGCTTCGCGCATCTTGTCAACAATCGGAGCCACCCCGAATCGCTCTCTGATGACATCGTTCCGAATGTGGTCCAATCGTGTCACTCCGGCTGCCCAGCGCAGCATCTTAGTCTCCATCACACTGAGACGGGCTTCGACTTCTTTAGTCACAGGCCAGCACTCAGCGCCGTAAATCGCGACTGGCCGGATTACGGTTCTATAGATCTTTGATTTGAGACGCTCTGGCATATTTTTATCGCAGAGAACGCCAGTCATCGAGCGCCATTTCGACCAGGCTGCACTCACGCGAGAGTTTGTTTCAAAGGCCAAGCTGCCGTCAGTCGCATTTGCTGATCCAAGATACTTGAATGATGTTGTGCGTGTGAGCTCAGTACCATTGATCTTAATAGAGCCTAGCTCACTCGAATTGGTGGTCAAGTACTCAGTCTTTTTGACGTTGAGGCTGAGCCCGAACATAGCCAGCCGGTGGGGCCAGGTTTGCACCTGTTGCTCGAGCGTGCTTTTATCTTCGCTAACGAGCAGCACGTCATCAGCATAAAGAAGCGTCCATGGAGCTGGCTTCTGGAGGTCTCTTGTGATGGCATCCATGACGACAACAAACAGGAGTGGAGATAACGCAGAGCCTTGGTGTACCCCGACAAAGATGAGAAAATCCATCGATGTTCCTGCTGCCGTTTGCTCGGCTCTTTGGACATGAGTAAAGGATGCGCACCAACTCTATGAGCTCTTCAGGAACGCCTTGCTGTCGTAAGGCATACCATACAACTTCGCGCGGAACGCGGTCGAAGGCCTTCTACAGGTCAAGGAAGGCAAGGTGCACCGGTCTCCGTTTCTCGCGATGCTTTTCTAGCAGAAGGCGAGCGGCGGGTATCGCATCGATGGTGCTGCAACCAGCCACAAAGCCACACTGATTGGTGGTCAGCTCGACGATGTCACGGATACGACTGTCTACAATTCGCTCAAAGATTTTCATACTGTGCGATTGCAGGCGAATTGGACGGTAGCTAGTGCAGTCCCCAGGACTGCCCTTTTTCTTCCAGATAGGAATCGACGTGCTTTGTTGCCAGCTCTCAGGCACCTTCTTCTCTGCAACGATCTGGTTGAAGAATTCCGTCAACCATTCTGCAGGATTCCAGCATTCTGATTTCCACAAGTCCGCCGATAAGTGGTCAGGACCAGTTGCTTTGCCTGATTTCATCTTCTTTATAGCCGTGACGGTCTTCTCCACGGTTATCTTCTGCACAGGGCCGTGTACTGGCGGGGCACGGGATGACGGGATGAGCCGCCACCGCTTCAAGGTTTTCTTGCGGTCCGTCAAGAGGCGGCCATTCTCGTCATTTATGCCGTAGAACTTTTCTATATCCTCCATCTGGCGATGGCGGGTCTTTGCGAGTCGGTAAACGTACCGCTCGCCATCGCGCGACTCGAGTTTCTCGCTGATATCAGCAAAATGAGCTGCTTTCGCGGAAACAACGGCCTTCTTTGCCTCCCTCTCGCTATCTGATAGCTCCGCCAGTTATCGGTCGTTTTTTCGAAAAGAAATGCGTGGTAGCGCTTCTTCTTCTCGCGCACTTTCTCACTGACCTGGTCCGTCCATAGCCATGTTTGCTTGTCAATTTTTCGCCGTCCCGGCTTCGTCACGCCGAGCTCGGATCGCGCAACACGAGCAACCGCTTCGGCAGCACATTTCCAAGTTTCGTCGACAGTCGTCACCGTTGGCAATCGAATGCCGGAAACGACAGCCGCTTCTTTTTCCTTCAGTCGCCACCACTTAAATCTCGCTGGTCCACACCTTTCGTTTAGTTTCGGTTTCGGCGGGTCGATCTTTAGCGTACAAATTAGTGGCCGGTGTTGCGTGGCAACCGTTTCATAAGGTACTGTTTTCGCGTCGGTTACCAGCCCTCGATCGCGACGCCTGACAAGTACGAAATCAATTTGTGTCCTGGTTTGACCGCTATAGAAGGTGATGAGGTGTGAGTCGCGTTTTCAAAATTTCGTGTTCACAATGGCGAGGTTGCGCGAGTCTGCATACTCGAGAATTCGCTCGCCATCAATATTACGTGACCCATATCCAAAACCACCGTGACAGTTGTAGCCGTCTTTCTCAGCGCCTACGTGACCATTGAGATCACCTGCGACAATGATAGCCTCTTGTGACGGCACCTCAGCTGTCTTCTCATCGAGCAGGTTCCAGAACTTGTCTTTGGCTTGCTCGGAACATCCGGTCTGCGGAGCATACGCAGAGAAAAGGTGGTATTTTTGTTCTTCGACGACGACAACGATTTTCATTGAACGGTCGTCGAAGCGTTCCACGCTTACTATCGAATCACGAAAGCGTTCTGAGACAATCATCCCGATGCCGTTGGTGGTTCTGGGACCGCCACAGAGAACGGCTTCGAAGCAGCGGCCAATGACCCTCGACTTGCAGCAGGACCACCTCGTTTCCTGCACGGCACAGAAGTCAATTCGTCGGCGCTCCAGAGCTTCTGCTAACTCGTGCGAGCGGCCCGTTAGCGTGCCAACATTTAACGTCGCAACGCGAGTCTTCCATACGTTGCGGGACTTTCGGACTAGCCTAGTTGCCCCCCGATGCCGTCCTTGCACCGGAGACCCTCGCATACTTTTCACACTCGCCGGGCTTTGCGAGTGCGCGTCGGCTCAAGCGGACGCCGTAGCATTAGCTCGAGATTCATATAGTGACATTAACATTTGTGATGTCACGTGGTTGTTCGTAAGCCGGCCTGTCACGGAGGCCTGTCGCCTGCATTCGAATGTCTGTGGTCAGCTCAGCACTCAGAGTGGGCAGTTCCCAGTGGCACCCCTTGGAGGAACGGACACCGCCACCGCATCATCCCACCATTGGCATCGAATTTTTAGAACCCTACTGAGACTGTTGCTTTGAAGAGGCGATCCAGACGATCGAAAAGGTGACAGCGATAGGCAAAAGGTTTGATGACTAAAAGGTTAGCAACACAGTTCGGTGACCCAGTAGTTCAACTTTTGCAGGGTTGCTGCAATGATCTTATGTTAGTGTATTTTGACTAGCCGAGTCTGACACCAAGCATTTAATTAGAGCTACCAAAATCGGCGGAAAGTCCGAGCAGCCAAATAATAGCTCGCAAATACAATAGGCCCTCATAGAGCAACTTTGGTCGCAAAAACTTACTCTCCTGCTAAACTTTCGAGTCCCTACAAGATTTTGAATGGAGGTCAGCTGCGTGGCGCATCTTGGGAGTTCCACGTGAGCTTCTCACATTCATTGGTTTAAAAACCCGTCCAACGGCATTTATTTCAAAATAGTTAGCCTAAAGAAGCGATAACCATTACCCTTTCATTTCCAGATCAATATATAGCTACGGATCCGATCGCTCATTAGCTGCTGGTATAGGCACGTTTTTATCTAATTCACAGTAGCGCTCAAAAATCTTCAGCCAAATAGTTCTTCGGCCGTGACTTTTCCTGCTGAATCAAATCAGTTCCAATTTCGAAATGTTTAGAAGACAAGCCTTTTCCACTATACCAGTATATTATTGTTGGGTGGGAGCAAGAGCTAAGAGAGAGAAAATAATTTTATTTGAAGTGTCCGAGTATGACCCAATTCCAGGTTGATTTCAGGTATGTGAAAAGCTTAAATTCCAACAAAACAATCGACCGCGTGATAAAACATCAAGCATAACCAGGACTTTGTTAGTAGCCTTTTAGGGTTGCTGAAACCTCAACAGGGCCTAACTGTGGAATCAGACAATGAGTGTGCTATCGATTGAGACACGACCTAAAATTTTCTTTAAATTTGACGAGTCTCGCTCGCTCATACCCCTAGTTCTTTTCCTGCCAATTCTTCCAATAAGCTTTTCTATAGTGTCTCGATGACGTCGGGAATAGGCAACTGAAGATGTCCCTCCGTTCAAGGCGCGCATGCTGTCGAGAGCGCTCTTTCACAGTCGAGGTGTGATGCTTTGGATCACTATACAGCTGAAAGGCGAATTTAGTTCGGTGCAGGCCGTGATACACCTGAATACGCATCGCCTTCTAGAACCTACCTCTATACGTTTGCCTTCACCACCTCTTGAATCCTGTCAAGTTGTCAACCGCGAAGTGATAGGGAATGGAATAGGTCTGCACACAACTGAACAATAAATCCCCGCCGGGCTCCAACGTCAGCTGGAATAACGAAGTTGAATCTGTGATGTTTGTAACCACAGGAAGGTGACGCATGTGTGGTGTCTTGTTGAAAAGGATTCGATCCAAAATATCAGCTGCCATTGGTGAAACAAGGCGGAGGCTCAGTGATGGTGATCCGTGAAAGTTGTGGAAGTACAGCGTAGAATTCGGGAAGTGGTGAAGGCTGACGTAGAGATTAGGTTCTATAAGGCGTTGCATATTTAGGCGTATAACATCTGCACCATACTGACTTCGCCTTCTAGCGATGTAACGATCCAAGGCATCGCAACTCAACTGTGCAGGAACGCTCTCGACAGCATGGCGCGCCTTAAACGGAGGCACAACCTCAGTTGCATATCCACATCGTCATTGAGACACCATAGAAAAGGTTAGGGAATGTTTCGGCGAACAAAGAGCTACAAATATGGACGAAATATCGTCAAATTTTAAGAGGAATCGGGGCAGTCGTCCCAATAGATAGCGCATTTATGGACTTAATCCACACATAGGAACTGTTGAGGTTTAAGCAACTCTAAAAGGCTACTAGCAAAGCACTGGTTATGCTCATGTTTTTTATCATGCGTTCGATTGTTGTGTTGAACTTTGAGCTTTTTACAATAACTTGAAATCTACTTGGGATTGGGTCATACCGGGCACTTCGAATATAATTATTTTCTCTCTCTTAACTCTTTCTCCCATCCAGCACGCATATAGTAGTATAGTGGCGAAAGCTTGCCTCCTGAACATGACAAAATTGGAACTGTTTTGATTAAAGTTACAGCCGAAAAACCGTTTGGCCGAATACTTTTGAGCGCTACTGTATTCTTCTCGAATCAAAGATTTTAAAACCATAAAATATTTCCTGTTCAGACGAAACAACCGGAGGAGAGCAAACAGAGACGGGAGCAGGAGGACAACAACCGGCCAGGGAGAAACCCGTAGCTTCAAGAGCTCAACAAGGAGGAGGACAGGATAATGTATGTTGAGGATTTGTGTGGATGGCAAAAATTACGTGAAGCAATGGTTACTTTCTAAAGGCACTGGTCGCTATGAGATCCTCAGAGCATTTTTCTCTGTGTATGAAGTAGCGACGTCTTTAAACTCCGGATTCGTGATACTGTATCGACCGAAAGTGAGGGGCGAGGACACTTAGGCCTTGCCTTTAGGATGTCCTTCAAGAGGCTCATCGCGCGGCGAAGGAAGAGACGCAGATGCGGCAGAGGACGAGCCACAGCGCGTGTTGTGCGATAGAAACGTAGCATGGTACACTTTTTTAACCTGACGCCTAACCGCTACAGTATGCCTTTGCCGCCATTTTTACTTATTTGCAACATACGCGGTGTCTGCGCGTTCTCGTACGACTGGCTGTCTCGCACATTAACCTCCTCGTCTCACGACAGTTGCAGCGCAGCAAGGAGATGGAATGCGCGAAACAGGCGAACCGACTCGATCACGACCCGTGCTTATCGTAATGTCGCAACGAGAAGTATAAGGATGAACATGTTGTCAGATGCATTCACTCTCTGGAGCCATTCCTTGTCTGTAACCTTGGAGAATTCATGAAAAGTAGATACGTATTGATCGAGAGAATTCGAAAATTCATGAAAGAAGTAGATTATGGTTAAATGGGTCGGGGTAACGTTCACTCGTATTTGGTCTGCTATTGTTGCTGGGGAGTCATGCTCGACGGATAAGCTGGTCGAGTCGATTTGTTCCGGAAAATCAAGAAGGTGGTTCGAAAAAGCCTTTCCTTACCCTCCTCCCTGATACGATTGAAGGGAACTCTCAAGAATAAGTTAAAGGTGTGTCTTCCACACTCCTGAGAGTGATAGGTTAGAATCTAATGGCCAGCGTTTCGGCCGTCTTCGATTTCAAATACCTGAGCATAGAGTTTGATAATTGCACACTACCCTATCAAATGCCTTCGACTTTAGCCTATCTGACGTTCTGTTAGGAACACGCGGACACCAAGAACTCAAAAGATGGGCTCGACCTAATTCTCCCCTCCCCCCCCCACTCGCAAAATATAGAGGTACGCTACACGGACTAGAAAAGTAACAGATAAAGACAGGAAGAAAATGCGAAGGAAATAAGAAAGTGCGACAAATGATCTGGGTATGAAGGTGATGAAGGAAAAGTCTTCAAAATTAGAATTTGCTTGACAAATTTCTCAATTCCCTTGTCACCGTGCCCGAATCTGGACTGACTGATCCGCACTGAATCTGTCAACCCTGCCTCTTCTTCAAGACACAGGCTACTCTGATCCCTCAATTCTCCGAGGTTGTACTTTGGATAAATTCGAAAGCGGAATTTGCGCAATGCTCATAGACTTCGAAGGTGGCCGAAAAGAAAAGGAAAGCACTGCCGACAGGAAAAACTGCCGATTACACGCGAACAATCCCCGCCCCCTTTCGTTCAGCAGTTCTTCAACTTTAGATGGTGAAGAGGATTGCTCGAACGAGATTTTTCAAAATATCAGCATCAGTTATTATCAACCGAGCTTATGTTATCTTGCAGTGTTATTAGCCGGTACGTCGTAATCCACGTTACGTGTAGCCGCGGTGGTCATCGTTGATCCTTACAACAAGCAAGGTGTGCGGGGATGGTTGCGAGCGGTTGCAAGTTCTCCACGACTAGCGCCATAACCGCACATTATGTGCGACAAAAGTGGCACCACCTCCGCCGACCTATAATAAAAGGATTAATCATGCAGTGATTGCATAGGAGAAATCAGATCCATAACGCGGTTTAGAAGATTGATCCACATCGATCGACCTAACTTTTTTCTGGGACAGTCTCACAATCAGCAACAGAACCTATCAACCTACAGCTATGGTTCCCAAAAAATACAGAAAAGTGGAACGCTCACTATTGTTCATCAAGCACGAAGGGCACCGCGAATCCACTCGTATTCATAATGACGATTAGTGGTTTGCTGATCGAAAAAGCCTAGCATTTACTGCATTTGATCAAGTTTCGATAGCGTTTGTGGCTCTTGGAAATGGAAGGCCCAAAGGCTCTCCCCGGGTAGAAGTCCTGTGAACGATTTCCTTCGGTCTGTGGGATAGAGCCCTAGGGAACAATCATAGATGTGGCATTCCCGTAGACGGAGATCGCCTAACGGAGCACTAGGGCCTTGCAAAGTTAGCTGCAAGAGCTGCAAATTCTTTTCTTTTATTGGGCTGTTGTCTGGTGCCCTCTCATCTGTTACGCTCTCTCGCCTCACAATCTCCTCTCCACGCTCAGTCTCTCACTGCCTCAGCACAACTGATCACGAAGGTGGGCGAGCCCTTAAGTGTTCTGTACAAATTCTCTTCCTTCTTTCTTCACTGCTGGCCCATTTTGCACCAACACATTCGTATTCGTGTGTAAGAACCACACCAATTTGATCCTGGGAACATGCCTTTAACCTAGATGGAAGCTGGCAAAGAATTCTTCGACTGTTCAGTCATAGAATGACGTTTTACATGAATGCGTTACCCGCACCTACCAATTTCCTAAGAAGTGATATGTACTTGAAATTTTCAGCTGCCTTTCATCTGCTTCACATTTGTGTCATTGATAGTGGCTGCATTGGCGATCGGTACTACAGTAATTATCTGGCTTCATCTCAATGGTACATTCGATTTCATTGGAATGCTGGCTGTTAGACCCTGAAGTTTTGTGCAATATAACCCATCTACGATATTATGATCAAAAAACTCTTCATGTGTTACAATTTCACACTGCTTATGAAATTAGTAAATCATTTTGAATGTTTCTTGGAATCTGATGATTTGAAAAATGAGTTGCTACTACCATAGGGTGTTTGTAATGAAGCCGCGATGGTTATGCCGTGTTCATAGTTCGCGGCTTCGGAGATAGGATACGGTTACAATGAAAAATTCATGTATCGAGTAGGAGATAGAGTAGTAGAAGAGCAAGATATTTCACTGGAAAGATTAGATGCGTATTGATTAAAAGTGCTGGAGAGTAGTATAACAGATTACGAGATTAGGATAGTCGGATGGTAGTAGGGAAGAAGATTAGTATAGTAGTAGATTAGGATAGCGCTTAGAAATGACAAGATACAGGGGGGGGGGGGAAGAGTCACTTCCACACATGTTCGAAGCAAAATAAATTGCCCCTTTCCAGAATAATACCAAATGAACTCAACTGCATATTGAAGAGCACTTTCTACTCTATCAGAAAAACTACATAGGGTTCCTCTACACCGACAACAGAAGAATTTTCCACGGAAACATGATGCACGGTACGATCTCAACGAGGTAGTCGAGAAACCATAGACCGTTACGACGACCCCGAAACGCTAGTCTAAAGCTATCTTGTATTGTCACAGCTAGTGTCTCTGGTAAACTATTCACCACTTATCCGATCGAAGAAAATACGTAGCAGCTTCAGAATGGAGCGATTATTGTAGGCATCCTTGAGCCCGACGGTGATGACGGATGACGTCATATTCTGAAGACGGTGAAGGCAGTGAAGGTGGGCCTGCTTCTGCATATGGGGAGACATCTAAGGAGTATATCGGCGCAAAACCCCGAATTATAGCAGTAGTCTTTGCAACAAAAAGTTTGATGATGTGCGTCAGGCAAAGTGACTCTTTTTTTTTGCCCCCCCCCCTGTATATCTATTTTGAGGAACGAGGAGAGCGTCGAGTGCAGACCACATATCACCAGGAAAAACATGGCTTTCTTCTTTTCGTCGTCACTTGTGGTGTATTGTCTGCACTCGACGCTCTTTTCGTTTTTCGAAATAGGTATAGTTCGATTTGCGTGGGGATGTATAATTTTCTAAATTGTCATAATCGATACGTATCTGATCTTTTCAGCTGATTATCCAATCATCCTACTATTTAAATATTCTATCGCCTACTATCCCCTAATCTCCCAAGGCGGACTATGAATGTGGTTCAGCGTAGCAGCTGTCTCTCGCTGCCTAGCTTTAGCAGAATCCTTTATTGCATTATTTTGATCACGGACGCACTACATGTGAATCTGGAAAGTGTCTACAAGAAAAGATGCCAATGAAAAGAGCTAATTGTAGTACGAGAACTGACAAGTGTAAAAAGGCTGCTCGCATCTCTTGTGAGCATTTCTGGCGTGTACAGTAGCGCTATTCAGACGAGATGAGGTTAAGTCATAGAGCGTGATTTTCCGCAATGATGGCAGCCCGCTTTTTTTCTTTCTTTAGTCGCATGGAACTGAAGCGACCTCGAGAGCGCGGCCGCCGTGATTCAACATTGAACCACGCCGTCCCACAGGCGCGATTCAAGAATTCGAAATTAAAATCGGAACCAAACGAAGTCGGTTGTCATGTAATAGGATTTTAAAAACAAATTGATAATCTCATGTATGTATGAGAAAGTTGGAGGTCACGAAGTTGAGAAAGAAATACATGACATGAGTTTGGTCCAAAATCAGCTCGCGCCATCCCATGCTGTTGGTAAAGGGTGATCCAGTATGGCCCTGCTGTCGTCAATATGTTGATGGCACATCTCACGTTCATCAACTGCCGCGAGGGGGAACAGAGTCGCACAAAGGTGGCAGATATTCCGTTCCTCTAGCTCGAAAAGCACTAACGATGAGGCCTGTCACTTGCATCTTCAAGTCTACCACCACATGTCATCCGCAACACGTGAGTAGTCTGCGCACTCTCGTCCCTTATGCTCTTTCGTCTATCTTCTCCCTTTCGCGCTCACTCTTCGTCTCTTCGTTTTATGGTTAACAGAGTACCCCTTAGTAAAAAGAAAGATCTGATTTCAAGGTTTCGGTCATTTCTTTCCATTTGTCCCTGGCAGTTCCCTTCGCACATTTGTTTTCATTTTCATGTGCGGTAACCACACAAACTTTTCACGGATTGTGTAAAGGACCGCGGCCAGATGGCCCACAGACGTTGGTGAAGTGGAATAGTGCAGAACCAATGCAACTTTCTTCCATAAAAAGTGCTGTAATGGATTGTTCATAGTTGGCGATCGTACGTGCGGCTAGGCGATTGGGCGATTAGTCTACAATGAAAAATATAAGTATAGATTAGAAGACTAAATGAGTAGGCGAGTAGGCGATTAGGCGATCGCCCAATAAGCAGAACAAACAAATCGATACATATCATCATCACATGCCTACTCGCCTACTCGTATAATCGCCTAATCGCTTCTTTGCACGTTTTATCGCCAACTATGAATGATTCATAAGAATGCAATCTATCACAGTGTGCGATGCAGAGCACGTGCATGTTTACAATAGTCACTTATCACGCTGTGATCTTGCGTGCGCTTATCACTTTTCTTGGTGTGAGCCATTTGCTCTACTTACTTCACATTGTAAGGCAGTCGCAAACTGTTGTTTGTGAGCGTGGTCTCGTTTGCACTACCATTTCTGGTATGTTACTTCGCGTTGCTAAAACTTGTCGCAATCATACAGACTAACACCAATCTCTCCGCTCCACTCTCACTAACGCCCACTCCACTACCGGGTACTGTAAAGCTCTTGAGAGATTACAAAGGGGTCACATATCCTAGGTCCCCGACGGAGGCCCGTCGCGCGGTGCGAATACAGAGACGCAGACGGGTAAGCGGACGAGTTGCAGCGCACGCTGCGCGATGTGGAACGCACTATAGCACATTATATTTGACTTGATGCAAAACCACACAGTACTCGCTGCAACTCGTCGCTGACCCAATTGCGTTTGTGCCTTCTGGCCACGCGACGGGCCTCCTGTCGGGTCTCCGCACATCCTCGCACATCCAAAGAGCGTTGGCGCTCTACTCGCTCGCCTGCTCCTGTTGCGAATCGGTGATCTTCGAGCGGACTTAAGGAGCTCAGAGGGGGAGACCAGGTGACGGCAAGAGGCGAAGAACTCGGCTTACCAGACGGTTCTGCAGTAATCGACTCAGAGCCAGCGAACCACCTCAGAACGACTATCACCTACGATTTTACGTCACACTTGTTTGCCTAACTGCCTCAAACGGTAACACCAGTCAGTGCACAAAAGTGGGTTTACACCCTATCGGTAAACGACGCAAACACAAAGAACTAATGAAGTCCATGACGTAAAGTCAGTCTCATTTCACTGAACTAATCTAACTCAATGGATCAAAAGAAAACTTCAAGGAAAGATAACTCACGTCGGGTTAATTCCAGCGATTCGCCGCTCGACTGCGAAAAGTTGAACTGATACAGATCTTGAATACAGTAGTTCTGAAAAGGGCGCCTTCCAGGGAATCCGCGCTTTCTCGAGGCTTTTCTTGCATGTTGTAGGGACGCACGTATGGACCACAAGATCATGTTTCGTTCCTGCTAAACGGCTTTAGTGGTACCAAAAAAAGTGAAAGATAGTGTTGCAGATTCGATTCCCGTGACGACTAAATTTTTATTTTAGGATGGTGTTCACGGGTTGGTGTGAAATGGCGCTAAATGTCAAGATCAGATGTCATGTTCATAGTCAAAAGCGCGTACAGGTTAACAAGTACCCGCTAACTTCAGAGAAACAGTCCCAGCAGGGTGGGCGTGGTCCGGATCGGCTGCAATCCCCTCGGCCGATTTCGACCACGCCCATTTCGAAGTGTCACACTTATTAATCTTAACTGTGGGCGCAGCTGCTCGCCCCTAGTCAAGATCGTATTAAGTGTGACACTCACCTTGGAAAGCTTCTAGGAAGGGAGCCGAAGTGGCCGTGATCTGAATCGGCCAAGGGGATTGCAGCCGATTGGCCGAGGGGATTGCAGCCGATTCCGACTACGCCCACTCTGCCGGGACTGTTGCTTCAAATGCAAAATTTTGACACCATCGGGAATCGAACCATTGATAGCATCTTGTCCTACTAATATGATACTACTAGAACCGTTTAGTGAAAACGAAACATGATTCTGCGGTCATACATGCGTCCCTGCAATGTGCAAGAAACCAAGAGCTAACGTCCTGCAAGTCTTCCGAAACTTAGTGGACGAAGGGGAGAATACTAACGACGAAGGGAAGACTAGGCCAGGCTGTGAAGGTGCTGTTGCTAACGGCTCGCGCGTTGCCGCACGATCACGGAGAGATCAGGCTGGGTCATACTGGCAGATGCTCGCAGGCAGCAGCGCACCCAGGGTTCTGTGAGAGCGGTTTTCGGGTTCCACGACCCCTCCCCCCCCCCATCCTCACAGTGGCTCATAAGTAACTTTGACGTCGACAATCTCATTGAGATGCTCGACAAAATCCGTGCTCGAAAGGTGGAGCACACGACTCCGCTACCACAGCGAGAGTCCTTCTCATTCCCACCTTGCTCCCGCCACTGGGTTCGTAATTGCGACGCGGGAAGCGTGGGGGCCGTTCACGAATTCCTTCGCTGAATCCATTATATTCTTGCAAGACCAATTTACACCAAAGACTCGCGGCATGGTTTTGAAATTATAGGCAAACCAAAATGATAGTATAACACAAAGTTTGATTCTCACCATCAAAAGGACAGATTTTCCAGGAGGATAATAATAATGCAGCCCACTCGTAGGGATTTGTCAAAAGACTCTCAAAGAAGGCGAGGCGGATTCAATCTAGGTACACCTTCAACAAAGAAACGTTTGGATACAAGGCCAGGTCTTGAGCCACTGAGGTAAGGTTTTGCGGCGCGACGTCACAGCAGTTCGAATACTTGGGCTACCCGACAGGAGGTCTGTCGGCGCAAGAAAGCGAGTACACAGACGGATCAGCGGACGAGTTGCGGTGCGTGCTGTGCGATGTGGGACGTCATATAGTGCACTCTAATCATTTTGACGCCAAATCATTACAGTACGCGCTGCGACTCGCCCGCCAAACCATCCACATCTCTGCTGCCTTGCCGCGCGACGGGCCTCCTGTCGGATACCCGAACACTTGGATCGGTGCTAATGACAACTGTGGAGACGTCACAAAAATGCGACTCCATCTCTATTCCTGAAGCACATTTTAAGCAGCGTCAACTGAATAAGAAGTTCTTCCTAGAAGAAATCTGTAAGTAGCTGTCTCCCAATCGACACGTATCCCTCTTTTCAGTGAAATATCCTAATCTGCGTATCTCCTTACGCTTAAATTCTTACTCTTCCGATTCGCGGAGTATAAACGCAGCACAGCGAAAACATTACGGTTCCTCACAATCAGATTTCACGAGTGACTACGAAAGATCGAGCTCATTTTGACGTTACCTCGCTGGTTAGAAATCGCAGATGTGTATATTTTAGGGATGGCGATGACGTTAATTTAGCCTCGGAATCGGAAGATTTCGGTGGAGGAAATGCTAATAAAGGTGTGACGTTTACGACTGACCAAATATTCAAATTGTCGCGTCTCAGAAAAATTCTTCAATTTACAGATACGATGGCTTTACAAAACAAAGCTGGTGCACGAACACCAGGTACGTTAGAATATCCAAAACTTGCGAAAAATTAAGTAGTTGAAGTGAGCGATCGATACTGAAAAAAAAATTTAAAGACAAGTGGCACAACAACTTGTAATTTTGGAGAATGACAGATGTGCCTGCTGTGAAAGGATTCTAGGCCTCCAAAGAGCAAAATTTGGAGCTTTCGTGAACAAGGTAACGCCTGAAGCGGTCTAGCAAGACTCTATCCATGTCCTTTTCATGTCCCGTACCCCTATCCGTTCAAAGATAGGCTACCCCGGCGGACTGTTGAACGAAGATCTTGGCCTGAAATTGTTCACACCTGACGGTTTCTAATTTGAATTTAGGGACGGAAAGCCTCGCACACACCCTTTGCACGCTAGGTGGATAACGACATAACGTTAAATCAAATACGGGGTCAATGAAGCCATAAAGCAAGCAAGCTCACAACTTGTCCAGCTCCACCCTTTCCTCATTCAACGCGAAAGAGAGGGAATGTCTGTAATTACTTCACCGCTGGTTTGCTTTGGGTCTTTTTTTTATTTGCAGTCAGTTTCGCACCCTAGCAGTTTGCTATGGGGTCGTTGCTTTGACAATGCGCCTAACAAAGGGGTAGCGACCAGTGATCGTAAGAGTTTCGTAAAACAAGCATTGCTGCTGTCTCCTTTCCACGTGTTGGCGGTGGGCGTTTCTGAGAACCGAAAGGGCTTTTGAGGCACCTTCAACGGCTTATGGTCTCGTTGGTAACGTTATTTCCGTGGAGCCGCCAACTATCATCTAGTGGCACCTCTCTACCCTTACTACTACATGTCCCTCTTGCAATTTTTGTCTTTTGTCAAAGCGGGGCGGCTCCTCTAATATGCTGCCTCAGTTGGGTACGGTAGCCAGAAATGCTCCGTTCCAATTGCCACACGATCTTCAAGGTAGTGGTAGCGATGTCATATTGTCACACGTCCGAAAGAGACACAGAGCTATCGTAGAATTTTGGGAACCTCCAACAGTAATATTCTGGGTTACGGCAGTACGGTATCCGAAAGGAGATCAGGATTCGTCCCGTACCTATTTCGAAATGGCAGAGGAGTGTTATTCGAAAAATTCTATAGCGTCCAACAAGCTATCTCTTGTGCTATCGGCACATCACGATCAGACATCCTGTTTTAGGTATGCAGCGGTCAAGAATGAGTAAAGAATCCACAGTGAAGACATCAACTGGTAGCCGGGAAGGAGGCGGTCAGGTGACTACTCACCCAATCTGGTTATAAGAGCTTGCAAAGTTAGCTGCAGCAGCTGCAATTTCCCGTCCATACCAGGGCGTTGTCCGGCGATCCTCACTTGCCGCGATCTATCATTTCATACTCTCCTCTCCGCACCCAGTTCCTCACTCCCTTACCACAGCCGCATAAGGAAGGTAAGCAAGCTCTTAACCTAACCATAAGCATTTTAGACAGATTCTTTTCCTTTTTCTTGACTGGCGGCCTATTTCGCACCATTACTTACGCATAACTGTGCAAGAAAAACCCAGCTTCATACTTGGGAATGCCTTTAAGTCAGTCTGCGATGTTATCAGGACATTTGTTTCACAGTCAACACTAAAAAATTACGGTACTCTGCTCGATAACGAAGGTAGAGGTGCGAAGAATACCCGCCAAAGAAAAAAAGTGGCATAAACCGCTGGAAATACTGAAATAAACAAACCCCTTATTTTGTAGATGAGGACTGCCACGATGAAAAGATTGGGTGCAGAGGAGAAAGACCAGACTAGTGAGCAAATGTATACACCCCGTCTCTTACGATTAGGGGCGTAACAGAGCCTAGTGACAAGGCTCTGGCGCCTTCGTCGCCCACTTTCGAGTCATCAAACCAAAGGCAATCAGGAATAAATTGATGTAGTAATTCCACTCAAATATGAGAATAGGGTTGGGAGGTGGACTGTAAGTGAAGAAAAAGTTATAGAAAATCGTGAAACACACAGGAAATACAAGCCTTATTGCTTCACACTGCGGAGAATTCTAACGATAAGAGGTAGGCAGGGAGATGAGAGATGCGTCGCGGAGAGCGTATGCGAAGTCCGAGTAGAGAGAGCATAGCAGATCAAAGTAGCGACGCAGATAAGCATTGAACGGTGGGCGGATGTGATAGAGTTGAGGGAATTCGATCGAAGTCCTAGCGCCTACTGCCTTAGTCCCCGTTCATACACCGTGGTTCATGCGTTTTGGCGCTAATGCTGGAAGGAAAACACAGGTATCGATGAAAAGAGCCAACGACAATGCGATTATGCGATTGACGATTTCGCGTTAATGCTGACCGGGGTGGGTGCACATTGATCAAATTGGCCCCGCCCAATGACCATTTGTCGATGCGATACGTCAACTATTCTTCAGTCGATACGTATGCATTTCTTCAAACATAACCTCTATATCGTCAAACCCGCTAAAAAGTCAAATCGCCTTAATCGCGATCTATGAAGGTGCCTTATTAGTGACGCATTCCAATGTGGAAGGTGGCGCAACCTCTGCAGTGGCGGACCGCAGACCTACATCAGGAGAGCAACTCCTTCATTGGCCAGGCCCTGAACTTGCCTTCAATCATTTGACGACCGTATGGTCCGGAAATTCCTGGACAATCACCCATGTTGATAATTTTCCAAATTTTCAACCATTGATTGGTTAGGGACTCCTTCCGCAAACTCACACAAGGAGTGGTCTGGACAATGCATATGTACAACGCAAGAAAAAAACGTTTGTTGTAGGACCACGGCCCCATCTTATGAAAAACAGTTATTATGTTGATTGGTCCATAAGCAATGAAAAAGCGAAACTCCTAAAAATTCTCGAAAACTCATTGCGTTCTGGTGTATGGCCTTTTAAGCTCCGCCCTTACAGGAATCACATTAGTTGGCCATAAATCGTCACCATATTTCACCGTACCAGAGTTGCGGCTCACCAGTGAGACCATCGCGGATTCGAGGCAGAAATTCCGCCCATACAAAGTGTGCTATATGGTCCCAAGAGCCTTAGCCGTTTTTTGCTTTCTTTCACCATCTGCGGACCAGTCACCGATAAAGCTTTCATTTTTGAGCACAATAGCCCTTACCTAGTCAATCGCGTGATATGCCTTTAAATCTGCTAATGCGACCTAATATAAACAGTACACATTTCAGGGATGCATTCTCTGTGCCATATGTGTACTAATTATCTTGTTGGTGATAACATCGGCAGTGACAGTTATAGTT
>KZ345372.1:149538-164767 GCA_002352805.1 Teladorsagia circumcincta
TATTGTGGAAGATCTCCCAACAGGGAGCCATTGTTGTGCTTTTAGAGCAGGATGGCCCAACTTGCTTCCACCCACAAGTGGCAAACCTGAATGAAAGGCGAGAGGTACAAAATTGAGCACAGCGACGAATCGAACTTTTGCCTTCTTGGAAATGATGGTGTAAACTTTGTGAAGTAATCTGTGAACTGGAAACCTCATTTTATGTGCCAGATCCCGGCAGTCAGGAAATGGTGGAGCAGTGTCGTAGACGAGGGAGTGTCGGGCCATCCGGCGATTTCTTCCTTCTTGGTGTCAAGCGAAATGTGGGCTGGGCCTAATATAAGGGCGGTCTGATGAATGCAATGCTTCCAATTGATAGTCAAAACTGGCCGAAAAATATGGGTTTTCTATCACGACAGTGATCCGATGCAGGCCTACCCTCTCATTGTCACCCTCCCAAACTCAGAATAAAATACTGTTATAGAGGGAACTAGTCAAGATTTGACGTATGGCTGAACTGTACGCCATAGGGAAGAGCTCTCATATCGTCCCATCCACATTCCAACGGAATATTCCACTTAGCTTCTCGATTAGCTAACGAATTGTTGGACTCCACTTCAGATTCCAAAAAAAGATGTCATAACTAACTCAGTTTCACTAAGAAACGATGCCATCGTAGAATCACACAAGTACTTAAAAATTTTTGATTTCCCATCGAAATTGGAGAGGTACTGTGCTGAATTCGCTTTGGAGTGGCAGAGTTTCCAAACTTTTGACGCGCCCTTTTTTGAAAAATTGTATTTTTCAAAATTAATGTCTGGTTTTGGGAAATCCTGTACCACGTCGTATTCTACACTTGATTTTGTATATAATATGTGAATTTGGGGCATCTTCGTTGCTTAATGGCTGCGTGAGATCGAAAACA
The DNA here is from genome assembly GCA_002352805.1 of Teladorsagia circumcincta. Taxonomy (NCBI): domain Eukaryota; kingdom Metazoa; phylum Nematoda; class Chromadorea; order Rhabditida; family Trichostrongylidae; genus Teladorsagia; species Teladorsagia circumcincta. The sequence goes on from KZ345372.1 coordinate 150,443, forward strand.
AAAAAGTTTCCAAACTTTTGACCGCTACTGTAGCTCAATCGTTCGCTGGATTCGCAAAGTCTGACGTCGCCCTTACAGCGCCTAGCCTAGAAAAGATGGAATGCATAGCGCTCTGGTGGGGTTTCAGGTGTACTTGTCCTATTCGCTCATCGACTACGTGGTATCAAGGCCAACCTTCATAACTGACGGGTAGAAAGCTAATATCGATCAGTAATTTATTTATTGATTTACCATAGTGATGAGTAGATAGTGCCACATGAGCCCTTAGACGGGTTTCTCTCTGTAATGAATCCCTCACTCTACTAGATTCCTCTGAATTGCCATATAATTCGGTCGGGAAGAGTTAAATCTTTCTACTATGTATTCGACGCCCACCGCAAGCATGGCTAATTGAAAGAATCCTTCCCGAAAAAAGTCTGATTCTTTCTCACCTATAAATCACTGGTTCGAGACTCATCGTCCACAATAAGAAAGAAAAGAACAAAAAAAATGCATTCGTGTTGGTAAACAATTGAGAAACCGGAAGGACTGATACGCGTTCAATTCCCACCAGATATCTGTCACAAATGGTGGTGGCGGGAACGTTTCCCGAATGCCGTCGCTAGAAATCCTTTTTGACCTTTTGACTTACTGTAGTAACATTCTGCACTTCTACTGTATCATATTCTACCGATTGATTTGTCTACATTCTCCAAAATCTTACGCTACACGATTCTTTCATTGCGTCGCCTGATGCTCCCCAAAACGCACTTCTTTCCATGACCCGCCTTTGCTCTGCCCAACTTACCTTCGAATGTCCATGAAGTGTGTTTTCGTAATTTTTTACGAATTTTCGTGAGCGAAACTTTGTGAGTTGACTCTAGTGGACACAACTGACACATTCATGTCGGGAAATAATGCAAGAATACCCGGCGAGTGTTCCTTTAAGGTGTGCTGCGATCGACCTCTCGAAGAATACGACGACGTAAACAAAATGGAGACGTCATTGAGGGAAAGCCGTCAGGAAACGATTACACGACTGTCCCTGGCGCTATTGGACCCGCCTACCGGACGCAGCTCCGCCCCTGTATGCGTCTCCTTCATCTACACCCTCTCTCATTTCTCGCTGTCAGTCTCTCATCCAAATGAGCACTCTTTTTGGAGGATTATGGCTCACTTTAAGACCCATTCGATGAACGTAGAACAGGCGCTTGTAGTCGTCCATCCATACTTCTGCTAATCGTTTTGAATTCGTGCCATGTACGTCCTTATTATTATTTCGACCTGCAAAACAAATTTATTTAAAAGACACTCCAAATCGCAGCAGCCACACACATATACTTGCTTCTATCAAATTTGGCCGATTATGCACAGTAAAGAGAAGTGAGAGTAACGATAATACAGAAAATGAATGCGTGTCAGGAGATGCAAGTCGCAGCGCTGCGGCTAAGGATTCGCTGTGGCGGGGCGTTGAAAAGTACGTTTTTATTTGACTGCTATCCCTCCACGTCTAGATGGTGGAAGTACGCCAAATGAATGTGCGGATGCCTCAGATGCTTCCCTTGTTTTTTTTTTTCTGATATAGGCCCAGCCAGTTATCAAAACAACGGCTGAGGAGTCGCTGAAGCAACTTGGATTTCATGACACACACTTGAGGAAAATGTGCCCTTTGCGGGACATGAAGACACATATTTCTGAAATACGATCTAAATGAACCTGTCATGTCATAAGGGTGTCCTGCTCGAAAAATGTGACCAACGTGAGAACACGGAATCAACTCAACCGATCCTCCACACATCCAAACCTAAAAAGGCAATCGACATGCAGCTTGATTGCATTTACTCAAGAAATAAATAAAAAATATAAATAAAAAAATCGTCGAAAACGATGTAATCCACACTGAACACACCCGAAAAGAGATTTCGAGGTTTTCACCTCCCCAGATGTCCATTTCTTCGTCATATGCTCCAACTTCGAAGAAGAACTTGCGATCAGCAGCAAACAACCCACCAGCCATTGTAGGTGACCTAACTCATAAGATATTCAAGGAAAATGAACGAAACAAAAAACCATTTGAGGAAGGAAATGTGAGATCTCACCGTATGTAGTCAGTTTCTGGATGCTTTCTTCGTTCAATTTCCCTTTTGGGCATCGACGATATACTATAGTGAAGTGACCACCAGAAAGTCCCGATCCCTCAAATCAGAACCTTGAGCATTTTTTCAAGAGCGATGGATTGAAATAGTCGTACCCCCATGTGATCCACCAAGATAGGCGAGATTCGTATCAGAAATCGAGTCAATGATCGGGCAGACAACAGCTGTGCGCTGTTCCTGGATACGCGCCAATAGTGGCTCGATCCTGAATCAGCGATTTATCAAATCTTTGTGCCTTACTCAACCGATCCTCCCACTAATTTGAAGAGAGCTGAGCAGCAGCAACTGTGCCCCCGGTCTCAATTACAGATCATGTAATACGCGTGGCTTAGGCCCCGCGGAAAACGGTGTTACATGTGCTTGACGCCATCTGATGCTTGAGGTACTAATTCTACGCCCCCAGTGGAAATAAATATGAATTCCGAAGGTAACAAGAAGCTCCGCTTCTAGGCCTCTAGTAAACTGCGATGACGGGTTTTCACAACTGCTGCCACTGCCACCTTTTAGGCGACACATGAAGACTCTCGGCTTTGTGTAACGCCACAATGTGATCTTGCTGACCGACACATTTGGCTGTAGGCCGCGGGTTTGGGTTCAATTTCAGGAAATAGCGCTCAAAAATATGGGGAACAACAAAATTCATCCTTCTCACGATTTTTTGTTTTACTTATGCAGGAAGATTTCTAAATCTAGTGAAAGTTTTACCACCCAGCCACAGACAAGTAATCACAAGACACAGTCCTCCGTCGAGCGATTCCCATTCCGAACTGAGATCCACCACATACTAGTTAGCATTCATGTTTTACAAAATGTTACTCACCAGCCGGCGTTTGCTTCGCAATGAGAGTCGAGGAACACGAGCACGTCACCGGTTGCAGCTTTTGCGCCCTTGAGCTTCGCTCTGATCAAACCGAGCCTTTCAGTGGACCGAATCAGTGTAACAAGTGAACCGAATCTCTTCAGATGTTCATCAAGAGCTTCGCCAAGTTCAGCTGGAACAAATAAGCTGCACTGGCACGCCGGACTGGAACTTTCGAATGAACATTATTGAACTTACGTGTGATCTTCAGTTTTTTTTGTAGTTTTTTTTTTCATTAAGACAGACAACACTGCTTGACTCGAACCCGTCATCCGCCCACCCTCCGACTTTTTGATGAAATGACAACCGCTTGCGCAATTACTTAATCAAAGATGGCGATCATACCAATATGATCCCTCACATTAACACCTCGGCATTAAAGGCACGCTTCGGGATTAGGCATGCTCGCCTCTTCCATCCCCGAACGTGGTACATAGGCGGCCAGCGTTGATGCCGTGTGCCCTCTTGCGGCTTAAAAGTGGGCGAGAAAGGCGCCAGCACTTCGCTTGACCCGCAAGCCACACCTTCGTCCACAAGCCCCGCCTTCCTCTGTCGACTTCCACGTGACCTTGCGAAAATAGCGCGGCCGCAGTGACGGCGCGTTGGCATCGCGGCTCACTACCATTGGCGCTGGAGCAAACGGAGCTAGCCGTTCGTAGAACTCATCCTGAAGCTCTCCTCCCTATCCCAAGCTGGAATGTGGGAAATAGAGGGAGACCTTGTTCAGGACGTGACCGCCAATTTCTTCTGCTTTCTTTTTCTCTTCCAGACCACTCTTCACCTACAGCTTCATTACTGAACGCTATCGACACCCATTTCATCCCGGAGTTTGTCTTTAACCCTTCGACGACAGCGCGCTATAATCGTGTCGGGCGCGTGGGACCGCGCGTGTTTTTGTGAGGTGCGCCTTTAGATGTTTTTCTTTGCGTTATAAACAGTAGTTTCCGGAACATTGTGTGTGTGTGTGGGTTTGCGGAAGGGGTCCCTAACTAATCATTGCTTGGAGACTTAGAAAATTCAGCGGAGCGTAGGAATTGTGACCATTGCGTTCACCAAGCTCTAGTAACTCCACGACATTGCAACTTGTGCACCTGACGGAAGCCTTACATTCAGATTTAGTTGGTAGGGCTTGGTAATTGGCGCTTTCTTCGCTATAATCAATCATTAGGGTAGCTGGGAAAAAATCCGCTGAAAGTGAATCAGAGGATTTTCGAGACCATCACCTAAACACAACACATAAACGCAACGCATAAAACCGGATATACATACCAGACCAGACTAGCGGTAGGAAGGAAGTATGAGTCGCTGAGCGTCGATTGGTCTTTTCTACCTGTGCACTCGTCATACATTTAAAATCACAGACATCCGAAGCGTATATGGCATATAGAGGATTTTAGGAGCCAGCTCACGTGTAAGCAAATATTATACTTTTCCCAGCAGTCCTAGCACTAATGAAAAACGCGAAGCAACGGAAAGCTTGGCTTAACAAGATTCGGTCCGCTATCCGAGCCAAAGCGCGGTGGAGTCACCCTTCAGAACCCCCTGTTCGCATCAGGGAAGATGCTATAACAAATAAAAACATTGTAAAGGATCGGCAACAGAACAATCTCTACTAGAAAGAAAAAACAGAACAAACCTCGATCACTTTTGTCATCGACGAGAATTATTTCCCTCAGCAAATGTGAAGGAGTTCGATTGACTACCGAATGAACCGTGCGGAGAAGTGCTGAACAAAAACATACAGAAATTCTAGGCGTTTCACCCATCTGAGTACGGAATTCCCATTCTTATCGGCAATGACCGACGAAGTTGCAATACACAAAACCGATCTGCACAAAACCACTCACAAGAGAAGAACTCATTAGTGAATACGATCACAACAGATGCTGTGGGAAGATGTTGTGGGTACGAAAGAGCGAGACATTCGCGTGATCTCGAATCTGGTATACTTCGATCTAACGAGATCTTGTCACTGGAAATCGATGATACAGCGAAAAACTTCAAACAGGATCAACTGATGCCTTCGCACTTTTTCAGAACTTTTGCGACCCTTTCCATTTGAAGGAATCTTCATGCGACCCCCATCACCACCATCATCCTTAGGAGATTCTCCAATACAACCCTGCTTCCTCCACATGACGGCTGTCACTATAGTATTCGATACTGAGACCAGCCGGCACAGCCCTACTATGCCCTCTTTTTCCTTCTGAGGGAACGGAGAAACCTTTAATTGTAGAAACGGGAAAACCTCTGATTATCCTCATTTTACGCTTCTTTCGTGAAGACTTCGCCGAAGCTCATCGAAAACCCATCAGAGACGACCCTCTTTCCCACACTCAGACCCCTTCAACTTCTAGCCCCTTTCGTACTTTCCCCAAACATAGTTACCCTTGTTCAACTTCAAATGCGACTCTTCCTCCCCACTCCAATTTGCAAATGCGACCTCCTCGTCCGAATAGTGCGACCGCCGGTTTGCTGTTTTTCAAATCCCTGTAGAAACTGCAAACCTGGCCAGCACGTTCATGAAAAAGGTTTTCATCTGTTCTTCGCCAATCTTCCTCTCTTCGCCTTCCAGAAACACGGGATCACCATTCTCACCCGGTCCTTCCCGTTTCTTGGAGTAATCGGGAATCTGAAGAAGACAAAAGAAGCAATAAACACACAATCTCCAACTTTTTATGGTGCACCTGCTAATTCTTGAGCTACACTTTTAAGAGTGAAACATTAAAGGTATGGATTGTGGTCAATGTAGTGTGCTATTCCGCTTGGAAGTGAAACAAGGGGTTCGAGGAGGAGGGCTAGCGAGAAAGTTGCAAAATAGATCATACCAACGACCAAAGTTACGGCGCTCTTCTATTGTCAATGTGTAGATAGAGAAGCACAAGGAAGAGAGGAGAGAAAATACGCTCAAGAGCAGGTCACACGATAGGGCGCAGACAAGCGCGTGCAGCGAAAGAGCAAAAATGCAAGTAGGCGCAGTGGTGAGCGCAAAGTTTAGCGAGATCACCTCAAAAACGGTTGAATGGTACCAAGCTCATGTGGAGCAACAGCAACAATGGCTTTTTAATCAGGCTCCACAAGCCACTATTTGTATCCAGTCGCACTCAAACGCCGCCACACCTTTGACGGAACTGATGCAGCGTGGCGCAGCGCAGAGGAATTGAATGAATTGAAACACAGTCAAATTCAGCATTGGTAGCACTCAGTTATTGCAACCTCAGGCATCCGCACCAGTAAAACACCGGAAGATCAACAGAAAACTTCTCACGAAAACTTTGTCCATACAGGTACATTAGCGCGCTGTTCACAAATATGACACTCATTTTTGGCTCTTTGGCGCACATTTTGTTCTTAGCTGCTCCAAAACGGCGCTAAGCGGGACTAGCACTACAGAAGAATGTCATCCAAAGTTCTATTAGGAACATTCACTTATTTGCAGATTTGCTAGGTGGTACGAAAATATTCAGAAAATCCGAATAGCAGCGTAATGTTGGAGTCGTTTGAACTTCTTCGGCTGGCGACAGGTGGCACAATGTTACCTCAGTGAAGTGGAAGTTGAAGCAAATCAATCAAAAACACTTACACTGACATTGATCAAAACACATACCGCATGAGTTCTCACGAGTGGAGTTTTCTTGTATATTTTTGCACCCTCACGACTCCATGTGACGAATAAAAACACAGCAATTGCGAAAAGAATCCAATTCAATAGACGAGACCTCTGGCGCGGAGTCAGCAATGATCGCATTGCTCACCACCAAAGGAACCAAAGGATTCCTCGATCCGGAATCCACTTGAAACGATGTTTAACTTCAAAACTAAATAAGATTCAAAAGCATGACAGGTCACATCTTCGAGAACTGAAGGTAGTGTACCTCACACTGCTTGAGCAGAACTATTTCGAGTGAGACAAACAATTTATTTAGAAAATCACAATGGAAACATCACAAGTGATCATCTACCTCTTCTTATCTCCGAGATCATCAATCATCTCTTCTTGTACCTGGAGACAAATTTTCAATCACCATGAGGTATCAATAAGCTAGAGCTCGACGAGGTAATTTTAGTATTACCTGGGGCCATTTAGCCGGTATCATATCGAGCAAATCATCCTTCACATCACCCTGTATGACGATTTCATCTGCACCCGTTACCGAACTACCACACGCGAATTTCTGCGCGAATAGTTTTGAGGCCTGTTTGAGGTCAATCTCTGAAACTGGATTTTCGTCAGCTCAGCACGTTTTTCAGGATTTCCTCAAACTCACCAAATGTTGCGAGCCCTCTGATAACGGTCACACTTTTCTTTCCTCTAGGTTCACGTTGGAGTGTCACCTTCGTACCGGCGGCTACTGGCTTCTTCTTTACAGCCTGAACGAAATACTAAGCTTTTACGCAATCTGATCATCCTTGTTTTTGAATATATTTGCCCTTACCTTTACAATCCCTTTACCTCCTCTCTTTTGATGCTTCTTTTCTTCAGCATTTTCATCGCTTATTTCAATTCCTTCAAGAGCTTCTGGAGCGTTCTCTTCACTCCACTTTCGACACTTATCCGTCATTCCAGAATATTCGCAATACTCCAGTGGCATCGAACATTCTTAAATGTAACTAAAATTACTTTACTGAACTGGTTCCAGACACAACATTCATATTTAGACGCTACTGTGCCAAATAAAGGAGCGGGTGGTGTAATGGCATGCGGCGCTGCTTACCACGCGCGCGGTTAAGGGATCGAATCCTGGGTCGTGCATCGTTTAGGACAACCGAGCCTTCCTTCCCTCCGTTGTTGGTTGATTGGTACCAATGTTGTCTTGAAGGATAAAAAACACTAACTTGTACATCGGCTGGTTCCTGCAAGCCGTTGTATGAGCCTGATCGCCTTCAAGTGCCACTAAGAATGTACAAATGGAAGTAGAGTGCGCATCGCATCCCAACAAGGGATTGATCAACAGCAATTGCTTTACTATCCTTTTTATCTTTTGATTGCGCCAAAAAGGAAGGACGAGCCACGGCCGAGCCTTCTGTGACAGGGGTCGTTTCTAAGCTCGCGTGAGCAAAAAGCTCGCATTTGGGATTACGAGGATAGGCAAGGGGGTGGGTGGCAAGCATAGGGTAGGAATGAGGGGGCAATGGGAATAGTGACGTGTGAGAACAGGATGAAACTTATATATGAGGGTTCATTTATTTATTTATTTTAATAACTCGAGTGCACCTAAGACAATCAGGGAGGGGGAGTGCATAAATGCGAACTACAACAAAAACTAAACTAAGCAAACAGATGAACTGCAAATGTTAACATACGCCATTTATAGACGAACCCTATTTGGGATGCACTTTACATTCTACCTCCACTCATAGTAGTGGCATTTTGATGAAATTGGCCTATAAAATGAATCAAGAGGGCCAACCGAGTCCATCCAGTGATTCGATTCTCACAGATGAATCTAGTCCCAAAACCAAGGAGATGGAAGCCCTGGTTGGCCTGAAAGGGGTGCGATTCAGGATTTGATCCCTACGTCGTGCGCAAGGTGAGCTGCGCCACCTGCCACTACAGCTTTTCCGTCCACGAGGCGTGGGTGACTAGCATAAAGCGGACTTTCTCGGATTTCTAGAGTGGAGCTAGATACGCAGTACCAAACTTGAGGCCGCAATTGACACCATCGACCCTTGAAAGGCGGGGAAGGCGAATGTATTCATAGGCAAATATTAACCAAAACTTCCTACATAGCTCATCTGACCAATTTTACATTTTACGGGTCAAACCGAACAGGAGAACTCTGCTGAGGATTATCCAAGCACAATTTTCTCCACTACAAATTCCAAATGGACAACGAGCACTACGATGGAAGCTGGAGATAGAAACAATTCTCGCTTATCAGCCTCACTGGACAAATAAATCGACACCTGAAATCGACAATTAGAGATTAACACAGTCTTACCTCCACAATATGTAACACTTAGCGGATAAGAGACATCAGGTAGGGGTCCTGGACCGCATGGCATTACAGCTACATCTCCGGATTCACTCATTCTGAATAGGAGACGGTAGATATTTACACAGCACTAGAAAAGGTTGTGGAATAAAATTTCGACATTCAGACGACTAACTTAAAACACGAATAAAATTTGATATTTATTTAAGAATATTGTAATGTAATAATCGAATGCATCTGTAAGGGTAAAAAAGAGTAGTAACAAATTACAAGTAACCTATAATACATGATAAGCGAAACTTTCTATCACAGACAACGGTAGTGACTCGATTTGTACCCATTCGTGAATAACGTGCACAACAAACATGGACCTATTGCACTAAAGCTTGAGCAAATGCAAACAGGAAATAAATTGTTAGGCCTACACCTAAAAACAGTTCATGTTAAGAAGTCATTTCAATCAAATGAGGAAAAGATCGTTAGATCAATGATAACAAATAACAAAAACGTTGCTTGCAGTATAGCAAACAAGTTCAACTTGCTGTCATCGGATTTACAAAAAGCCATCTTTGATGAGGATTGTTCTTATCGCATTTCTGTACTATCACATCATCACTGGCTTGCAGTCCTGCTGTTGATAAACACATACCTCCACTCGTTTCCTCGAGCAAAGAGTTCTAAATGAAAATTCTCTATCTATAAAATGACGATATGATCAATTATGTAGACTTGCCTCGTATTTCCAAACGGGACTATCCTTACTGCAAGGGATCATTTTGACCTTACCCGTTTCTGATGAACCCTCTGTCAAGATCACTTCAGCACAATTGGTTTCTCGACGCAAGTGACCAGCCTTCGAAAGCGACATCAGCTGAAAAAAAATGAAAATAGTTTGAGACATAAATTTTACAGCATGTAACTATTAGTGGCACTGATCTTCTACCAGCAAAACAGCAATCTCAGCAACCAAATCAATGACCATCCTGAGCAGCCACCTTACAGTCTACACTACTACAACAGTTCTGCCTCCAGGTACTTTCTACAAGAATATAGTACCAAAATGAGAATGGCCCTTTGACAGAGAAAGGGACAGGAGTTTCTTGGAAATATCAATTTATTGTCAAAATTACTGGCAGCTTGCAATCGATCCGTAACTCTCTTCACTTGAAGGAGCGGCCACGGCGAGCACGAGCGAGTGCCGGAAGGCAGAGAACCCTAATACTAAGACACTGGCAACAGAGCATGATGGTAGAAGAAAGAGCGGCTCTTTGCTCTCCAGCCTGCTCACGTCCGCGTCCGCCGCGGTACCCCCTTCAAGTGTGAAAAAAATTCATGGATCCGCTTGCAACCCCAACAATACGACCGTCGAAAACAATTTTCTAAGTTTTTGTGAAGGAAGCCGATAACTTTAAACAATTACTAACTTGTGGTGGACTTCCCTTGCCTTGACATGGGTACACTCCTAGCATATGGGAGTAATGTTCATCACGTTGCAGAGTGTCGACGCACATACGGTAGTTATTGACTTCTGTGAACAACTGAAAAGATAATTGAGCACACAAATAACCTTCATATAATCGACCATGCAATTAATCAATTTACGCGATCCTATCTCGGTTTCTGTGACCAAGCGTGAAAAAAAACCAAAGTTTCTCCAGCTTCACTTAAGATTATCACCACTCACATACAGCCTCAAGATAAATATTGATAGGTAAAAAAAGGAAAGCGCGATCACTTTTGCAAGTGAATAAAACACCACTAAAATAGGCTGGTGCGAGACTATAAGATCTTCACTTGTTCTGTCCCTTTTCGCAATTCTGCGGAGCACAGTAGGCTAAATGCCAGCCTTGTGAAACCGGCGGATCGTAAGAGCGGGCGATGCGCCAGCGGTTCTAGCAATGTACCGGCGGTTAGAGGGTGCATGAGAGCTCGCCAGCCTAGGAAAGTAGCGAATCAACTTGCGAATGAGAGAGACTCTTCTCTTCTCCTTTCCCTACACTCTAGATGCCGGTATACCGCTAGAGCTGCTACAGTACTACTCGAACCGTTGATGCATCGCTCGTACCGCGTCACCGTTGGATTCGCAGTCTGACAGTGGCTTTTACTGTCTATGGACCACAATCGCCAATTCGAGATCGTCAATGAGTATGAGTTGATAATAACTGGAAACGTACCGTGCCATAGGCTATAACATCCTCATCAAGGATGAATTTCCCCGGGATTACATTATCCAGATACCATTTGAAGGATTTACAGCCTAAGCGTTTCCTCAAAGCTTTTCGAGCAGATAAGTCGCCAACATCAGTGTCCTGAAAAAGCAAGACCCTGGCATCTATTTTAACTCAATCATCTACACCCCATCTCACGGAAGCTATTTATTTTTCGCTTGTGACTTGCTTAGGCTGTCGTCGAACTTTGCAATAAAGCGAACGTCAACGAGATCTACCACACTCGGGTAAACGTTTGGACGATTGGTTCGAGACGACTCCAAATTAGGGCTATAGCAGCAAAATCTATGAGATCAGGCTGGTGGCAACAATTGGCATTGCGCTAAAATGAAAAACGAGTGAGGATCGCGGCCTGGACGAACAACGCGTGAGTCTCTCTCTTTGCAAAATAACTACCCTAATTCCCGATAGACAGCCCGTCCGATGTCACGTAGAAACATCTCCGCTCGTGCGGGTACTCGTGTACACTTTCGAAACTACTGCAAATCTGACTGTAAAGGTAATTCAATGCCATGATTACGAAAATGGATTCATTTTCAGCGGCGGCTCCATCTGGCGCTAGTTGGCGCCACCTTGTCATGATACTTGTTTCCACCAAATTCTGAGTAAACTTCCGTGTAATAGTTATTTGGTGTCCTGATTACATATAGGACATCCTCTCTCGGCGCTGGCTTTATTTGGCGCCTATTTTCGGCTCGTGTGCGCCCTCCAACCGAGAAATATGTATTGAACAACGCAAATGTTGAAAACGAATGTCATATTCGCAATGAGGACGCCAAATAACCCCTAACCAGAAGTTTATACCGATTTTGGTGAAAACAAGGGTCGTGACAAAGTGGCGCCACCACTAGGGATGAATGTCGTCTTCGTAATCAGGGTATCGAACTACCCCTACGGGTAAGTTACAGTAGTCTCTAGCTTACACAAGTACACTGCACCAGCGGAGGTGTTTTTACATGTGACGGCGCGGGCTCAACTACAGGAAATTAGGGTAATTCGCGATTGATAACATTCCTTTAGGTAACTCAGTTTAACATAAACTGCAGAAATGTCAGCTGTTATTAATCCAAACAGGTAACATGATTATGTTCCATAACTTCTTCCCTAATTTCACGATGTAATAAATTAAATCGCATTTCCTCCATTGACTTTTGCTGAGAAAGAAATCTGAGAGATGTGATAAATAGAACTCACAAGTAGGTCATGCCTATGAAGATAATACAGTCTTTTATATTCGTCCATCCAAACCTCTGCAAGCCTTTTGGAATTAGTGCCGTGAACATCTTTATTACCACCTCTACCTAAAAAGAGAATCTGTATCATTTGTCCTAATACAGCAGTGGTCAAATGTATTTGCCGAGATGAGGTTTTATCACCATCATTCATTTCTTCTGTGAGAAGTTTTAGGTTTAACTTAGAACTTTTTTTCTGCAGTTTTTTTTGCGCCGCAATGCTTGAAAATTCGAGAAGTAGAAACATATGACATATTAAAAAGTGAAACGAACCGAAAAAGAGAAAAAAAGCGATGTATAAAAAACCATTTCGAAGAACGCTTTCGACAGCTATTCTAGAACACGTTTCTAAGAAAAAAGAGTGAGCTGTGAACCTGTCATGTTATACGGATGGCCAGCACGAAATATATGACCCACATGCGAACAAGGTATAAACTCTATCGAACCTCCACACATCCACACCTGACAATAAAATAATTCAACAATCAGCAAAGCAAAATTAACGAAAAAGACAAAACCAACCCTGAATGATATTTCCAGATTTTCCCCGCCCCATATATCCATTTCCTCGTCATAAGCGCCAACTTCAAAGAAATACTCTCGATTAGCAGCCAGAAGACCTCCAGCCATGGTAGGAGACCTAGACAGTTTCAATTACCTTGAAAATTCTTAAGCCATTCATAGGCTAATTTTTCACCACGTAAAAATTCAACTGCATTCAAAGTTAAATGAAGAATAACACTGCCAGACGGACATATGTCGTCTTTTATGAACTGGCAAAAAGTCTTCAGAAAAGGCGCCTAGTGATGTTTTAACTGAAGCTTAACACCGTTTCAATTTGATAACAACATTCACTGGTGTAAATTCAGACAAACCTTATGTACTCTGTAGGGCTTTTTCTCCTGTTCTTTTCCACCTCAGGCATGCTTTCCCATGTGAAGTGAAGGGCCCAAGAGAAGCCTATATAGATTAAGATAATTTCATTCTGAAGCGAATACAAGGAGCAAAACACGAACTTCCAATTTACCTCCGACTGCAGTCGAATACTTATCTCCATGATAGCGCATGTCCTCAGCTGCGATATGGTCGATAATTGGACAGATTACTGCACTTCGTTTTTCACTAATGCGCTGAACAAGTGGCTCCAACCTGAGAAAAAAACAATAAAATCAAGCTGTTTAGAATATTCATATCAATGCACTTCTTTGCAGAAAACCGATCATTGCTTCTAGATGGATGGGGAAATCAATCAATACGGAATTTTTAAATCTCGACCGCACTTTAGAAGTCGCTGCATTGCCCTTCACGTACACGAGATGGTTCCACAATACTGACAAAACTATATGAATGACCCATCCTTGGGAATATTAGCCAACATCGAGCACCAGATTTTCATTTCAAGAGCTTAGAATAAATAGGGAAGGGCTCGGTCTTCAGAACAACATTATTGAAGGAAGTTCGCCGAAAGAAACTCACCAGCCCACATTTGCTTCACAATGGGAATCCAAAAAGACGACGACATCACCGGTTGCTACTCGAGCTCCAGCTATTTTGGCCCTGATCAAACCATGTCTGACATTCTTTCTCACGACACGAACCAGGCCATTGAAGCGTCGAATATAATTGTCTAGATGTTCTTTCAGGTCTTCTGAAATGGTAAACTCGAATTCGGGTGTAGGCAATTTGCAATTAAAACCATTCATACTAAACCATCCCAAGCCCAGAAAGATGAATAATCAGAATAGTTAATAATAAACGATAAAGAGCCCAAAAAAGCAAAAAATGCAGCGCTGTTCAACGTGTGGGCCAGATGATGATGTTATTATATTCGAAAATTTGAAGAAAGTCAGAGAGAAGACGTGGGATGACTTCAAGCAGCTGATCGAGATGGTTGCCTTAACACATTGCGGACCGAGTGCATCACATGGTGATGCA
>KZ345373.1:22595-41753 GCA_002352805.1 Teladorsagia circumcincta
CAATGTAGAAGTATGAACTAAAAAAAAACATGAAGGAACGCGAAAAACAGAGGAAATGCAACCAAATCGAGGTTATCGATCAAGGGAGACGCCGACTGCGCGCCAAGTACGCAATGTGCGTCGGTGCGCCGTTAACGTTTTCCGCACTGTCTTTGCGGTCCGCACAGACCGCACAGACCGCACAGACCGCAACGGCGCAAACTATGAAAGCAGCCTAAGTGTCAAATTTTCCTGAAGTGCTCGAAGTAGTTTCATTTTGTTACTAAAATTATGGAGTATAATGTTGTGTGAGACTATGAACTTTTTCGTCATAACTTTTGAATTTGGAATTGTTTCGACATCAGCTCAAAAACTAAGAAGGTGGGCCAATTTTCAAAGCTTCCTAGTTGCTTAATTTGTGATCGAGTGACTTCCAAATTTCGCTGTAACGATATTTATGCTCACAGGTAATAAACAATAGCTAGAGAAAAATTTTTCCAAGGAAAAAATTCAGGTCCGAAAGGGTGAGGGTTGTGGAATATGTATGACATCAGAAATCGATGTGCAATTTTTCATGAACGCAGCCTTCAAGCGGCAGAGGTGGTGAGGCAAAAAAAAGGCTTTTTGTCCGTGGCGCTTCAGCAAAGGACAGGGTCTACCGTTGATTTGATACTAACGGAAATTGTACTTGAACTATCACCTAATCAGGAGAAGCAAACCGTTGTTCACTGCCCTCACCGTCTCAAGAATACGACCCGTCGTCATTGAGCTCGAGGGGCCTACTTGTTGCTCCACCCTGAAATGCTACATAATATCTTTCAGCGATTTACTTGATGGACAGTTTCCTAGAGGCACTGACTATGAAGATCAATGGTCGGGCAATGCGTATAGGTCCACGATCTGGCGAGGAGCTCGTTGGCTTGAACCTTGCACCACCTTTCTGTGGTAATGTCTAGTGTTCCGTGTTTGGAAGGATATTATAGAGATGTTCAATGTATTCGAACGTGCTCTTCAACTTCTACCCGAAAGCACGCGGTTGAGTTTATGAGAGTTGATCAAAGTGTGACTGATTTTTTTCTTAATTGTTGAGGGAGCATATCCTTTTTTACACCCTCCTCTACAGTTCAAACCAGACCTCAAAATACTTTACACTCGCTCATCTTTCGGAGAGGCAGAAAGATGTGTTATTTTTGCGCGCTTGAAGAGAATCGTGTAATTATGATAATAAGAAGCCAGAAATGCAGAGGGTACAAACGGTTGTAGTGACCATCCCGGTTACAAGACTGTCAAATGAGAATGGGGAAACGTACCCACAAAATGCATGAGCGTTTCACAAGTTCCGAAGGAACTCTTAAGCAGTGATTAGCTCCTTTTTCTGCACGAATGATAACACTCTCTTCTTCCCTTCACTACTACTGAACACGTTTTGAAAAATTTCTGAGACTTTCCAACAGTACTGAATTCAATGTAGTAAAATGACTGCTCTTTCAAGTTCATATCTGGAATCCGGACCACATTCATTTCGGGCAGGTATTACCTTGCTGAGGCGAAGCGCTTTGCTAGTAACATAGCACTTTTACGAGAACTATTTCCTCATCAACTAAGTGAAAAGCAACAGCTAACACAAAAGAATGTTGGAAGCTGTTTCTTCATTGCAGAATTCTACACTTTCAGTGCCTCTATTCGACGATGACGATCTTCTCGGCTCAGTAACCGCTGACGAGCGCGGTGTATTTTGCGTTCGAGGTTACACTACAGAGGTTAGTACACTACTAGCTGTTCGTTCAATATGGCACCAGCTTACAAGCACTAGCCTTTTCTTTCGTTTTTTATTCGTTACTGATTGTCTATCATGGACACAGCTGCATTAATTCGCCTTTCCAGAGAGCAAATTCTTTTCTGAGCTGTGAACATTCCATCATCACGTCCATTCGTTTTTCAACTTGGTATCTCATGAGTAATTTGAGGCGATGTATCAAAAATGAATCTGAATCGAGTTCGAACTCTGGGAATGATTGCAATATACAAGGGAACAGGTAGACATGAAGACCATAGTGCTGTTCAATCTTTCTAAATATAAATGCTCGGCGTCAGCCTGGCATTCCGACCTTTAAACGGGGGTGGAGCCCGATACGACTGGCTATTATATACACTGGCCGGCAAAACTCAAGGTCGAGATGAAGATGAAGGGATATTATTGAGAACTGACCTTAAAACGGTTTCCGTTATTTGCCTTGTTTTACCGTACTGTAGCAGTTTTTTTTTCTGTGTGGATCAAGTCCCATGGAGCTATCACTGTTACTTGGAGGTACCACATCATGGAAAGTCACGTTCGTCCGTAAGTTTTGCAGAGTGCAATAATGAGGATATGGGTAGGTCTATGTGGCCTTCTTGTGAAGAAAAGAGCAAAATACCGAAAAAAGAGGCTCTACTTTACAGGTGGCTGAGCGCTGTATTAGCATACGATGAAAAAATAGTAGGGAACATACAAAAGGCATGGCGATTGGAGACGAAAGAGCTCCATGGAACTTGATTCACACAGAAAAAAAAACTACTACAGTACACTAAACAGGGCAAATAACGGAAACCGTTGTAAGGTAAGTTCTCATTGATATCACTTCATATTCATCTCGACCTTAAGTTTTGCCGACCATAGTGTATAATAACCATTCGTGTCGGGCGCCACTCTTCTTTGAAGGTCGGAATGCCCTGCTGACGCCAAGCATTTATCGCTCGCCGTGGACCCATACACATCGGTATACACTCGCATTAGGGTGCCAGTTTCCGCTGGAGAAGGAAGGAGCTGTCCGCGTCTTGACCCTAAAAACGTCGCTCCTATATTCCCTACTGTAGGAATAATCCCTAAATCACTTCCTTCAGCACCTGATCCCATTACACATGGAATGGCCCTCTGGATAGTGACGAACCGAACCATAACGACCCAAGAGAAATGGGCGCGTGATATTGAATCGAATGCGTGGCACATTCCGCAGCAGTTCATTTATGCTGAGCACTTCATAATTTCTTGACCCTTGCTTTGCTCCTTCAGCCTGCCTTCTCACTAGCTACTTTCGCTCTCAATAAGTAGGGCAAACAGTTTGAGAACAATTTTCTTACATCAACCTAGAACATAGACAGGCCATACTTTGCACACACCTTACTAGCACATGTTAAGGTCACCGACATTGAACCATACATATACATCGAACACAATTGTGGATATGAAGGGCTAGATAGAAAGGTGAGATCCCGTCTTTTTTAGAACTCCTTCTATCCTCTTTTCAAAAATTTTCGAACTCTTACAGCACTTTTTCACCCAAGAGGTTCCTACGGAATTTGTAACAGAGGGCAACTACTCGAAGAAGATCTACCATGTGGGTGATATTGAACTGCTCACAAGAGGTCCGTTTCTTTACGCTTACGTATACTCTGATAATAGCCTCACTTGTTACTTCACTACACAAGGTGCGCTACAAAAATGGCAACCAAGAATCTGTGGCACAGAAGCGGTAATTCGAAATGAAACCCGTCAAAATTAACAAACAACGGAAGTTCGCAAGTCTGTTAGTAGGGCTGCCTCCGACACAACTTATGTTAGGGTGTCCCAAAGGATGGTGCCACATTCAAACATTTTTTGATAATCTCGCCAAAAGCAATTTGTATCAGCAGTACCTAAATCTTTACTGTCATCGTCCTGTCGCCAACGATTCAACAAAGAGTCGATGCCGTATTCTTAAAATGTAGGCCGTTTTCGAGCTATAAACGCAGTGAGGTTGATCTTAAAGTTCTACTTTGAATAGTAGTTCTTGTTCGCTTAGTGACTGCTGATCAACAAGGCTAGGTAACACAGGAGAGGAGAATGGCAAGCACCGTGGGACGGAGATTTGGTGGATCTTCTCAACAAATCTCCGTCGCATGGCGATTGGGTCGTCTTTGGAACATGTGGTGTCCATTCTCATGAAGCGGACATACTTTTGCAAGTTCAAGGAAGACTTTTGTTGGTCCCTACCCATCATTTGCCGTCGGTCACAGCACCCTTGATATCTTCAGTGCTGAAGCGAGGGAGAGGTCTCCGATGGATCACCCGCGAACACCCCTCTTTAGGCTGATGATACGACCCTTTGCTAAAATTGTTAATTTTCCAGGCATTTTTGATCGATTCATCTAACGGTGGCTTTCCTATAGTAATATAGGGCTATGGCTTCTTTTCAGTAGCAATAACATTGATCCATCACTTCAAGGGGGGAGGCTGTGAAAGAAGATCGCACCCGTATCGCATTCCACTCATCACTAGTCAAATCATGACGATTAATTCGAGCGAACTTCAACACTCGTGGCCACAAAGCTATGTGACTCGTTCGTATGGGTTCTAACAGGAGAGCCCAGCTGTTTCAAATCCGACACCGATGGCCTCCCTGGCTGAGGGTTTGTTTCCAGACCGTAGTCTCCTGAGCGGAAAAGATCTAACCATTCTACTACCGCATATCGGAAGACGACAGAGTTGTGTCGAAGATCACAAATGTAACCTCAGGCTTCGATAGTTTTGCGGCTCAGTAGAAGTTTATGAATCAAACCATGAAAAGTATGGGTTTTTTTCTTTTCTGAATCTTTCATCACTATGAAAGTATGTTAGGCTATTCGGTTTCAATTCACTTTGTAAGGCGCTCTTTGTAGCCTTGTGCACATATATCGAAATTGCTGATTAAAGGAATCTTCCACGGAAAGATTGGTCATTCTCTTCTTGTGTGCGGGTGTCGGGCATGGTCAATGAAGACCATATGTGAAGTTTGGAGCGAAAAGAATGAAAAGCCCAAAAGATACAGCAGTGGGCGGAACCGGAAGTGCTCTTGTAACAGGGTGCATGGTGGTTGCGGAGCCACGTGTAAGTTTCTGGGAAGGTCCAACGTGGAATCCGTTCATATCCACTCTTTCAACAAGTGTGCCCGTGTGGCTTCCCGAAGCCCACAGTTTTGACAGTTTTACGGCGGAAATTCAAATTTCTTGTAGTCTTCCAACTTTTTTTGGATTAGTAACAAAACCAAACTTATTTCTTGGTCTTTTTGCTATCCTCGTAAAGCAAAAGGACTAAAGTACCAGTTTCTCGTAAGAATGGAGGCAGAGTTTTTCCGTGGAAGATTCCTTCAAAACTCTGGCGTGAGATTTAAAAGGTGACACAGCTCTTGGAATACCTTAATATAATATCTCTTAATATAATATCTTGGAAGCTTCGAGTTTTTGATGGCGTGCCGCAACATCACGCTTTTCGCGGAAGTTTCCAACATAGAACAGAATTCAAATGCTCAGGGAACCCACATGCTTGTATAAAACTAACGAATGGAGCGAAATGTCCCTCGTGCCTGTTTCTCGTTCTTTGCGATGACTTGAGCTAAAATATCCATGCCTGGGAAGCGACGCTCATTTTGGTATAAAATGTTTTAGAGAATATGCCACTGCAGACAAAATACTCATAAGAATTATGTTAGGACCTTCAAAGCAACATCCCAGATTGATTTTGTGGGTAGAAGTGGTCGGTAATGAAACAATGGATTCCGAGTTGACTGCAAATGGAAAAAAAGAAACAAAGAAAACCGCTTAAACAAGGACTTCCCATTCACCCTCTAAAATAAAGAACGGGCGTTTCGGACAAGTTTCCGAACTAGCTTGCTTCGCCGGCATTTATTGCTGACCCGTACTAGCAAGAAATGCAGCTGCAATCGCATATGCACAAATAAAAAGAAAGGCATATGCAACAAAATAATCAAAAAATACGATAATCAAACGGTTTAAGCAAAAAGACCAATCAAATAGGCAGCATTCCTTCGAATACGGCGCAGCTCACACGCAATCGCGCAAGGACCGCGCAGCCATGTTAATCCCTCCAAAAGGGAAGAATGGTGGCCACAAGCCAGCTTTGTAAGACCCCAGCACCGTTGTCGCGCACTTTCGAGTCGCGACAACGGCACACATGTGCTACACGTAGGCTACTCTATCCTATCCAATGAATAGATTCTCCATGTCGACTTTTGCTGAGGATGTTGGTTTAACCTGACTGAAGTATTGCTCGCAAATGTGTGGAGCGTGTGTGACCGTGCTTCCTGTGATAGGATGCCCTATGACAACAATGAATGCAATGAACAAAGTCTGTGCTGAAATTCCCTAAGGAATTTGTGTGTCGGCGTCTAAGCCGAAGCTTGTAGGAAATGCAATTCATGCTGGAGACACCACCCCCCCCCCTAACGGCCCGGTCCAACATCATTGTTCAGTCGCACAATTAATAATGAAGAGTTTCATTGTGTGTCAGTGCGAATCACATTTTCTGTACCATAATATTGAATCTTTTCGCCAATCAGTCTCTTCTCCTATCCATGACCAGCCTTCCCGGCGAATAGACTCTATGATGGCACGCACAGCACGTTTCTTCACGCTACCTTACGGACGCGTTTCATGTGCTTTTTGTATGGAAGTTGGGAAAGTGGTCTCAATGGAACGTGGTCTCGTTGAAATTCTAAGCTTTGTGCTACACTCCTTACGTGCTTTGGACATTCCGCCCGCCTCCCCTCCACCCCTTCCTTTCCCTAACGGGTCCAAGGAAGCTAGTTCCGAGTCAGAGTAAAAGTAAAGGTAAGAGTTCGGCTCTCTCAGACGAGAAACGATCTATGAAATTATGCCACGCTTGAGTGGCAGTGCGGTACTATCAGTGACATCTTATTTCCAACTGAAATAATTTCTAGACGCTCCTGTGCAACACTTTCAACGTCATCCACATATTCATGACCATCAACAATTTGGCAAACTCTCATTGCATCAACAAATCATCCACTGCATCCCGCTTTACGTGGCTTACAAGGATTATTACGAGCGTGTGAGTTCCCTTTCAATAAGTCTGTGGTTTTTCATTCTGGGTAAATTTTACACCTTTGCTGACTTTTGTTTTTTCTGCATTACATCATTTGGCTTCCCTATATGCTAAAGATATGTATACATTGTAAACCTCTACAAGTTACCAAGAGAAATGAGCTAGCGAAGGTTTCTTCCTACTTAAATATGTAGTTGCCACAGAGTCGCTCGTATACGGGACTTGTAAAAAGATACAAGAGGAAAAAACGACCCCTACTCGTCACTTCCAGGATGCTCAGAGCAATTGTATTTCTCGGGAGCGTAGACGATATTAGGATTGATTAATCAGCCATTTTTAGGTCACAATTTGTTTATTCTGGTGCATATTGTCAACTGGTACGTCCAGGGTCAAGCGAGGCGTCGAGGAAAATTTCAAAATACGACTTTCTCCTCCAGCGGCCGAGGTCCAAAAAGACTAAAGAAGCCGAGAATGAAATTTTTTAAAAAACCTTACCTCAGGAAAAACGAAAAAAGGAAACCTTACCTTTCCTTAAAAAAAATCTGCCCTACTACCTTGAATGTTCTCACCAAGTAGGAGAAGTCGAAGAAAGATCATTCACAAGTAATTCCACAAGGAAAAAACTGTGAATTAGACACTGGGTCAAGCGAGGGGTTGAAGAGAATTTCGAAATATGACCCCCCCCCCCACCAGCGACCGAAGTCCTAGAAAGGCTCTATTAACAACTCGAGTATGGACTAGCTGCTTAACCTCCTTGAAACCTTTCCTTATAAGAAAAACTGTTCTGCCCTACCCTCCATCACAAAGTTCCTCCAACTAGAAGAAGTCGAAGAATGACCCTTCACAGCTAATCTCCTTGAGAAAAGAAAAGAGAAAAAACTATGAAATCGACACGAAGAAGCAATAAGCCAGCTGAGAACTGATTGATCTCGCACTTTACCTACTACTATTGAAATTATAACACATATTCATATTACTCCGCATCACTATGAACAGACCTCTACGTTCCATATGTTGCTATTCACTGCTCTACTCCCTTCCTTGAAGACTAGCATGATAAATTATATGTTGAGGAAGGGAAAGCGTGCCCCATAAAGTAATTCTGAGTCTCTCGAGCTCTCCCCCGCCCCCATCCCCCTCTCTTGGAAAGCGAACCATGACGCCTTCGCGCGCGAAAGATGCAGTTGTAGTGGCTTGGCAATATGTTCTCCATCTATTCCAACGCCTCCCTGCGCGCTCTTTAGTGGGATACCCCATCTGCCAGTCCTCCACCTGACTCTAACCGTTTTAGCCAAGAGACACAACAGAGAGTTTATGTAGATGACGTCAGCACTGATGTGACTAGCTCAAAGTGGAAATCAAAGGGGAAAACAAAAGTCCCGCATAGCAGGTCTTGAGCAGTTTGCCTTACTTTTTTTTAGAATTTCACCCCTTGCCAGCTTTACCCTTTACCTTTTATTGCCATCGGCACCCAATTTCTCATTCCATCCGCTTTAAGGTCAAAAGGTGGTCAATCTGTGAAATAAAAATAAAAACTCTCATTTCAATATTAAAACGTGTTTTCAAAACATCCGCAATTGCCAAATACAGTTTTTGTTATTTTTTGTTATTTTCTACGATTCATTGCAAGATTCATGAACGTTTTATTGAGTTTCGCTCTACTTCAGGTGGTCATCGTTGGAGGCGGACCAAACAAAACGGTCGTTGAACAGCAAGCTTGGGATGAGCATGTGAAAACAATTCCCCCTGTACTGGGTCCACCGGGAAGTGCAACAGTCCCTCCAGCTCCGGGTCCACCAGGTATTCCTCCGGTACCACTGCCAACAGAAGCTCGAACGATACCTCCGGCTCCAGGTCCTCCCGGGATTCCTACCACGGAATCGAGCACTGCTTACTTTCCCAGTGTCACGGACTCGTTACCTCATTACACCGAAGCTCGGGGGTATGTTACTCCACGTTATGAAGACATAAGGAGCGTGGACGAGCACGTACCTGGAGAAGAAGAACAGCGACGCAGACCGCAAGAACGATTAGAGGAGGAGGAAGCACGACGGAGGGAACACGAAGAAGCACAGCGAAGGGCGCATGAAGAACAGCGGCGGTTGGAAGAGGAGAGGAGATTAGAGGAAGCAAGGCGAAAGGAGCTCGAGGAACAGAGGCGATTAGAGGATGAGCTGAGAAGGGAAGAAGCTCGTATGAGAGACGAGCGGTTGCGATTAGAAGAACAAGAAAGGAGAGAGCATGAACATCGTATTAGAGAACAGCGTCTAAAAGAAGAAGAGGAGAGAAGAAGGTTGGAAGAAGAAAGACGACGTCTAGAGGAGGAGCGGAGAATCGCCGAAGAGGAGCGCCGGCTCGCAGAAGAAAAGCGTCTCCAAGAAGAGGAAGAATTACGGATGAAGAAGGACAGAGAATATGAGGAGCAACACAGGAGAGAGGAAGAGCTTAGACGAGAAGAACAAAGGTTGAGAGAAGAAGAAAGACGAAGGGAAGACGAATTGCGCAGGGAGGAAGAAAGAAGACATAATGAGGAGCTCAGGAAGGAGTTGGAATTGCGACGAGAAGAGCACAAACGTCGAATCGAAGAGTTTCAGAAATTGGAGGATCAGAGAAGGCAGGAGTTAGCGAGATTCGAAGAGGAACGCCGCTTGTGGAAGGAAAAATTGAAAGCAGCTGAGGCGGATGGGAAGAAAACGCAACTTCTTCATATAATTTGCCACGACGGCGAGGTGATACGAACCCCAGAAGCTCGAAAAGAGCTCTACACTGAAGGCGAGGACCCTTGTGAAGAATTCAAGAAGGTTTAGCATCAATTGACCGAGATCTTATAGTTATTCTAGAGAACTATGTGATTATTTTGTGCTTTCTGATTTCGTTTATGCTGCCAGAATATTGAACTCGATTGTTTCACTGTTTGCTTTGTATGCGAGCTGAAGAAGAGAATTTACGAATAAGGATAAAATATTTAAGGTGGTTTCCTCAGATCATGTGCTGCATCTTATAAAGGATCCGATTCTAGATTCGGAGAAATTGTATAGGTATAGATGGTATATTTTACAAATTATGCTACTATATGTAATCGACTAACTGTGTCTGCTGGAGTGTGTGGGTTTGACCGGAAATTCGTGGTGCGAGTTGCAGCAACGATGACGTGTTTGTTCTTGCACATGTTCAGCGACGAAAACATTGGGAACGTTTTTGTTTTTTGACATAACGCAATCATAAGCGCATAATATACGACAAAATTGCCTCAAATATTCATTATATATACAAAATCGAGTGTAGCACGATGTGAACCATCAGTTTTCCAAAATCGAGATTCATATTTGAAAAACACGATTTTTTTCCAAAGTTGACTAAAATTGAATTGAAGTTGATGACCTAAAAGATGGAGACGATGGGAGTATGAGAACCCGAAATTTCAAAGCGAATTCAGCAACCACCATGAACCAAGTAATCTTTTGAACAAGTGTCAAACTCCATGATGGCATGGTTTTCAATGACATTGACTTGATTTGAACATCATTTTTGGAATCTTAAGTCGAAGCCTAATCCCTCTAAAGTACTGGAGTACCAAATTGATCTTCGGAATTTTTCGTTGGGATGTACAATTGCGATTTTTCCATGAGGGGGAATCTCGGGTATAGTTGAGATAGCGCTTTGTAAGAGCTTTTTAGAGTTTCGTAAGGCGGTAATGAGAAAGAAGGCTTGCAAGGTCATTGTCGTGATGGAATACCCATATTTTCCGACAAGTTCTGACTATCGGAGCGCCAAGCATTGTTCTCTTTAGAGTATGTTGTGAATATCCGAGCCACATTTCGTGAGTTACTACAAACTAGGAAATCGCGGAGTGCTCTGACATGTCCTATCTACAGTGCGTATCATAACTGTAAGGTCACCCTGAAATTTTGCATTTCCGTAATCAGCAGACGACTGGGAATTTTTCTAGTGCCGCCAACTGATTCCTCACTACTATGAATAACCTCGGCAACGCAATTTCGGAGGGAGCAGCTTTTCTTCTATCTTTTTATAATCATTTTTGGTTTTTGCACTGTTTCATAATATAAGGTCACCCTGAGGAAAAGATCAATGAGATAAGATCAGTGGCAGACATTGAGGAGCTAATAATCCATGGTTCCTCCTTTGTTAATTGCAAGAACAAATATCCTCCGTGGCATAATAGAATTGAAATTCCGAGTCAGCAGAAGATCGATTCTCTTGCGTGTTTCAAGGGTGCTTTTTCAGCTCTTTTGTAGTTCCCATTTGGTGTTTATCCGCATGATACTCAACGACGGAAATGTCTCCGAGATATTTTGTCGACATGCGGCTAGAACCACAAGACAACCTTCTCAGATCGTCTTTATTTAAGGCTGCCGCTTTTGGTTGACTGAATAACATAAGCACCTGCAATGTTCTGTAAGAATACGGTGTGGACAACGTCGTCGGCTCAAGAAAGAGATCAATGGTCCTTACAAGGCTCTTCGGTAACTTTTGGAGAACACTATGCAGGTCATGGAAAAAAAAACCCGGCACAACATCATTACAGAAAGCACCATCACCTCTCACATTTCCTTCACTAGAATCGCGAGCGCTGATAAACCGGCCACCTTCGCGAGTCACGGCAGAAGCGTTCATATCCACAGGAACTGCTTGTTTAAACTACTTCACTCCAAAAAATACCAACTTTACAAAAATTGTCTCGCTTTAGCACATTGACGACAATGCGAGTTGTGGTGGTTTTGGCCGTGTGGGACAGACGCTATTTTGCGACCGCATTTGTCGCGGTATACAATCCCCCGCACGGTCCCACAGGGCCGTTTTTGGAAAGTCGAACTAATAAATAGCTTCATGGAGCGGTTACTAAGTAAGTTAGTTTACATGATAAAAGTACAAACAAAATTGCTCCTCCAGCAGAAGTTTTGATTGAGTGAACGCCTATTTAGGGTCACAAAATGGATCAAACTGAAAACGTCATTGAAGAGTGTTCGTATACGTTTTTCCACTATAAAAGCTGGAACTCCTTACATCTTGGCAAATTTAGGCCAAACATTTCGATACCATTCTCAGTTTTACTCCTTTCTTAAGAGTTATTGTGATTTTGAGCTAAATCGAAAAGTTCACGGCTTCTGAAAACCCTTTGGTGAATTGAAGAATATTTATTTATTCCATGGACCACATTGTTTACAGTTAGGGCAATATCCGACCCATAAAAACGAAACGAAAAACCGAAAGAAGGAGTGCATCTGCGAAAAATTATAATGGAATGGGTGCGGGATGCATATCCCCCGCACGGTCCGACGTGGCCTGCAAAGCGCGGGATGTATATCGCTATCGTCAATGTGTTAAAGTGCGGTTGCGCCACAGGCCCAACTTTGTCCAATGTTTCTCGGAGTTCAACCTTACGGATTGAAATTACTTCTCCTCGCTATGGATAGCTAGCCCTTGAACCATCTTTGCTACATTTCTGACAACCTCGCTGTTTCCTTTCACTGCTCTGCGCTGATGACTTGACATGGATAAGTGTTCCATAGCAATGCATTCAAGAAAAGCAACAATGAGAGCTCGTCGAGAAGTTGATCTCACGACCTCCTGCCCGTCGGCCCAGGCTACTGCCACTATACTACTCCGCCTCATAACTACTTTTTGCGAATGGCTTAACAAATTTGGATTGCAGATTCGAGATCAGCGTCCAAAAGCACATATATTAGTGCATGTTTCGTCACAATCGGCGCCTTTGACCTGGTATCCTTCCCTTGTTGAAACGCAAAAGTGGCCAGCTCCATTACGCAACTCGCGTTGACACTCAAGTGAGCTTACTTACAAGTGTTATGAGACGGGAAACATTGTATCGGTCTCAACTCAGCTCAGCGCTTCGTCTGTCATTCTGTCTGTCGTCCGTCGTTCTGTATGTCTGTCACGAAATACACTGCGACGCATAATCTTAGTTCCACCTACAAATTGCCCAAAAACATGAATCTGAGAACGTTTTCGAAAAAGGCTCTAGAGGCGAATTGTAACAGATATAAACCCAGTTCTGATTATCAATATAATTCCAATTTGAAAAGATGCAAAAAAATTATTATCATTTTTCTGAAAATACCCGACCTGCCAGTGACGCAAAATCATAGTTCCACCTCATGTTTCTCCGCTACATTTTGCTTTCACCCAATGAAATTTTGAAGTTATCATCCCTTAAGGTTCCTCACTTAATGGCAAAAGCAGAACGGCTGCCAGAGTCCCATAAAGGGAAAATCCTAGCAAAAGAGGTGCCGAAGTGTCAGATCACGCTGAAATTTGGTCGTAATCACCTTGCAACGAGGAATTTCGTCGAGGATTCTACAGTACACGGTATTGTAAGAGATCTTGATTACTATGCGACCGAGATAAGCGCCGTATCATGAGAAAATTGTACAACTTCATACTTCCGGGTATGGAAATCAAAACTTCTTCGAAAGTTAATGTCTCAAAAGATGCAGTTCAACACGCCCATGATAGTCAGTGTCTGAAGAATAAGAAATACACTTCTTCGAAAAGAAATCCCAGAGAAAAACGAGCCTTTTTTTCTTAGAAAGTATCGCCAGTTCGAGTGAAATTGTAACACTTCATCATTTGTCATTTTTAATATGTGTATTTATTTTTTTTAACGTTTTTCTTTCTCAGATTGGTTTTTTACTTCATGGAAAACACGTATGGAGATGAAAAAGATCAGGAGTGTGGTCAGCGGCTTCAAAATATCACAGATAAAAAAGTGTCCTGAAATCGCTCGACTTGACAAAACTTTCTAAGAATAATGGCTCGTTTTTCTCCCTGGTTTCTTTTCACAAAAAGTGGATGCTGGAAAACACGTTGGACTGTGTCCATCGCGGCATTAACTTCTGAAGAAGTTTTGATTTCCGTACCCGGCGGTGTAAAGTTGTACAGTTTTCTCATGATACGGCGCTTATCTCGGTCGCATAGTAATCAAGATCTCTTACAGCACCGTATACTGTAGAATCCTCGACGAAATTGTTCGTCGTTAGGTGACTACGACCAAATTCCAGCGTGATCTGACACTTCGGCACCTCTTTTGCTAGGATTTCCCCTTTATGGGATTCTAGCAGCGGTTCTGCTTTTGCCATTAACTGAGGATTCTTAAGGGAATAACTTCAAAATTTCATTGGGTGAAAGCAAAATGTAGCGGAGAAACATGAGGTGGAACTATGATTCTGCGTCACTGGCAAGTCGGGTATTTTCAGAAAAATAATATTAATTTTTTTTTGCTTCTTTTTGAATTGGAATTATATTGATATTCAGAACTGTGTTTATATGTGTTACAATTCGCCCCTAAAGCCTTTCTCGAAAACGTCCTCGGATTCATGTTTCTGGGAGATTTGTAGGTATAACTAAGATTATGCGTCGCAGTGTAGCTTCTGGGCATCGACCTGGAAAGAACGGGTCAAGTGTGAGTTGGGTGGGCAAGGTCTCGGGAAGCACAAAACAGAGAGCAGCTGAGCGGAGTCCCGCTCACAGTGGGAGTGCCGTCCATCGGAATGAGCGGCGCTGACGATTTCAATTCTATTACAAAACAGCCTCGATGTAGGGGAAAAAAGTGGGCATAGTGTGCCGTAGTGATACAGATCGAACTGGGGGGACCCACCTCCGACGGGTAGAGCGTTCTCTAAAAAGCAATGCTTCATGAAAACATTCATAACTCGGTTTAGAGGAGTCCTACAGAGTAGAAAAAATTGGTGTAGGAAAGCAATTGATAGGCTGTTCCGGCTCAATGAACTCCTTCTTCCTCATGACAACGCGCGACCGCTTGTAGTAAGTGTAACCCAGGAAACGGCGGAACTGAATTCGCGGTATTACCGCATCTTCTATCTTCGCCAGACCACACTCCTGCAGATTACCATCTGTGCCATTCAATGCCTCAATTCTTATAGGATAAATGTTGGATGTCCTTCTCCAACTTTTGACGATAATCGTCAAAAGTTGGAGAAGGACATCCAACATTTTTAAACTCGAAACCCACGGAATTTCGAAACAAAGGCATTATTCCATCATTAACGATGGCGCACTGCTGTCGGTACACGGAGAAAGCATTATCTGAAAATGTTCACTTTCAACAAAATATGACTTTTTGAAATTGAGGGACCGCAGCAAATCCGCAATTACCTTCGTAGCGACCTGATAGGAGATCAGTGTCTCGAAAATTACCGCGATTCTTCAATATCACTTCCGAAAATAGTCCCGTTGTTCCGTTTTTCAGGGGTTTGTAGTCTGATTTTTCAAAGTTATGATGGTTTGAATGACGAAAACGCGAGAGTTTAAGCGATCATAACTTCTTTGCTAGTTACCTTTTTGAAGATTTTCAAGGCTAGCTAAAAAATAGAGGATCGGAGAATTCAAAAAAAAATATTGAAACCTCTTCGAAAGATTGCTCTTTCGAGAAATATGTTGTTACGTTCTTCCCCATGAGGGCTTTTGTAGGCCAACCACCTGAAACGCGACTTTTCAACCGCCAAAAGCATGAGCGTTTCATAGCATATGTTAGTTTCTCCTAGGAAACTCTAGAATAGGAACCTTTCTTCTGCATGGATTTTCCAGCACTCAAGAACTCAACCCGTTAAACTCGTTGCACTTTCCTCCACTGCGGTTTGGTCTGGAAGCTCTGGAAGAATCCGTTCGCTTGTGCTGGGGGAATATGTTAGAGAATGAGTAAGAACCAGGGTGGTTAACCGTCCGTTCGAACTGGTCGAACGAGGGGGTCGCATTTTGGTCATCGGCCGAGGAGGGGGGTCGCATCAGAGGTTTTGGGCGTATGAAAAATTTGCCGTTTCAGCGAATTGGTAAAATTTAAATTTTGCTGTTTTAAGGTTGGTATATAACCCCCCCCCCCGGTCGACGGCAATTTTGGAGGAAAAAGTGGGCGGAGTTTTGGGTGTCGACTGATCTCAGAATCAAATACTATAGAAACGTGTTGGTGGTTGAGGTGAGGAAGAGGGGGGTCGCAATTATCACGGGTGGACCCTGGCAAGGGGGTCGCAACTGGAGACCCCCTAGATAGGGGGGGTCGCA
Source organism: Teladorsagia circumcincta (assembly GCA_002352805.1). Taxonomy (NCBI): domain Eukaryota; kingdom Metazoa; phylum Nematoda; class Chromadorea; order Rhabditida; family Trichostrongylidae; genus Teladorsagia; species Teladorsagia circumcincta. The sequence continues at coordinate 38,488 of KZ345373.1, forward strand.
AAAATTCCGAAAATGTTCGAACGTGACGGTTGACCGTGGTAAGAACTCCTGCTCCAGTAGTGGCCATTCTACCGCCTGTGGTGAGTAATCGCAGGAGTAGTAGAAAGTCTGAATTTATTCGCCACTTCGCGATGCCTTAGTGACTTCAAATTTTGTGACTGGCACTGAGATTATAACCCCATACCATGGCCAAATACGAAACCTTGTTGGTCTCTGCGCAACGGACGATTAACCCTGCTTCTGAGTCCGCAGCCTGACTCATTCAAATTCCAAAAAATTGGGCCCGCCCTCCTCCAACCTTTCAACCTTCACTGACTTCTAATATGACCACTCCAAAAAAAAAACTAATATGCGACCACCCCCCCCCCCTCGTAAATCACTACGCACGCCCTGGTGACCCCGGTAGTACATAGGAGAATTTCCGGAAAAGTGAAAACTGCTTACATTTCCCGGAATCTTTACACGTTCAGGTTTACTACTGAAACTGTAATCTCGAGTCGCAAAAGCCGTCCAGCAAATAGCGGTGAAAATAAGGAGAAGCCTATGTTTGGAGTTCTTGCAATCTCAAGCCTGATAAGTGCTCTGAGCCATAAAAGGCTTGAGGATTCATTACCACTACAAAGAAGTCGAAAATAGTGTAAAGACAAATATCATTGCATAAAAATCGAAGAAATCGTGTAGGATTGAATGTTGTAGTGCACGATTCGATGAAATGGTTCAGAAACGAATGTGGGAGGTTTGGCCGAAATTGCCCGCCTGGCCATGGTGAGGCGCAAAGTAAAGGTACACTCTCATATCAGTCTTGCATTAGGGAATTCAGAGAAGCCTATTGTTGAACTCGAAGTGATGCTTTGGACATGCAAAAAACTGCTATCATATCAAGAACAAGAGTAATGGACGTACTTTAGAGGTACTGGGATCACCAGAGCTTCTGGAACTCATCATCGCGACGTTATGGTTAGGAAGGGAGCTCCATGCACCACATGATGATTCGAAGATTAAGAGCTTTCACTTTCCAGCAATTCTCAATTTACTGTTCTAACAAGGGTTGAGTTGTGGGTGAAACGCGCCGCTCCAGTGAAGAATCGAACTTTGCTTCCTAGGCAGCTGTCTGCCCTACTCGGACAGCAAAGCAGTGAACACGGTGACTAGAGGACGGCGCGGTTTTGATGATATCATCGGCGTCATTGAGTAAAGCAACAGTCCCAGCAGGTTCGAAGTGGGCGTGGCAGCCAACGGTCGCACCCCCTCTCACCAGGCGTGGAAATCGCGTGATTGGCTGTGTAGGCGTTTGCGATCGTGAGTACCTGTGGTCCCAAAACGAAGGCAAATGCCTTCGCAGCCGCGATCTCCACGGCTGGTAAGAGTGGGTGCGACCTGTGGCAGCCACGCCCACTTTGACCTTGCTGGAGCTGTGGCTCTAAAGTGGCAGTCCCAGCAGGACGCATACTTTCGACAGTAATGGTTTGAAGAAGATGCCTGAGCTTCAGTCAAGAATATAAGTGCCACTCAACAAAAAACCCACCTGAGAAAGTCGCTAGAAGACACTTGGACATATGCCAACCACTTTTTCCCCCACCTTGCCCTTTTCTCCACACAATTGCGGCAGAGATCGCGTGTTTAGCTGGAGGGAGCGTGCAGTGGTTTGGGGACCACAGGGAATAATCGAACTCGATCCTTCAAACAGTTCAATTTGATGCTGCCGCCTGCTCTGGAGTTCTGCCTGTTTATTTGTTCGCGTTTTTGTTTCTGCTGTTCAGGTACTGTAATGTTTGGAATCAATGTGTTTTCTCTAAAACAACGCATCTGTTGCAGATCTTCAGTAATTATGGTTCTGTCAAGTAACACAGCAGCAACGCAACAAGTTTGCACAACTTGTCCTGCACGCCCCTTCCTTCTTTTCAAGGGGAAGCAGAGGGACTCCTTGTTAAAAGCTTCATTAGCGGTTTTCTTTGTTTTTTGTTTTCATTAGTAGGCAAGTCCTCATCCACAATTTCATTATCGACCGCTTTTACTCCGCGATCTCGAGGTGGGATTGTTGCCTTGAATGACGTTGAGAGGCGATCCCTACCGTAGCCCCAGCGCGCAGAAGGGACCAATCCTGCTTTTTTCTGTAACTTTATAACAGCACGAAACAAAAAGGGAACGGGTCATGATTTACTGTTTGCACTTTCTTTTTCCTAATCCGACCCTTTTTCTAAACCCCTTGGTCCAATGGCTGTCATCCTCATGCCTGGCGCCGAATTGATTCACAAACGCTGATCAATTTACTATTTGCTCAGCTTTCGCCGTTAACCAGCGCCCATGTGGATCGGTCACCTGTTGTTCCTGATTACAACCGAATGTTGAGCCGACAACTGGCATTGCTGGCACTGTTCGGTGCCCTTCTTGGGGTAGGTATTATTCAGGATCAATACACTTACAGCTAAGCGTTGACAGGGTCTTGAAATGAATGTCTGGAATTTGATGGAACAGTTTCCTTCCAGGGAATATTACTTCGTATCCTGACAAAGAAAGACCCTCGCTTATCACAAGTTATTGCTTATGCTCCTTTTATGAAGGAACCAAAACCGAGGAAGCAATCTTGAAGAAACTGTTGTCGACTCCGCAGCGAATAGTAGGTTAATTTCTCTACTCATCTGGAATTAATCCTTTAGATGGCTCCTGCACCAACAAATCTGTGAGCTCCCATCGTTTTTGACAGAGGGTATACATTTCATATTGACAAACTGTGCAGCGAAGCAAATGGCCAGTGCTTCAACGTGATCGATCGCTATGAGCTGGCTTCGGGGAGGTGAGCAATTCCCTTATAGCTTCGATTGATTTTCGAGAGATATTTGAATCGTACATTGGCGAGAACATAACGACAGAGAGAGGTGCAGAGCCTTCAGGACGTTCAAAGTCGATTGTGATTGGCACGAAGTGCCTAGTGCAGGATAACACAGTCTCGTAACACTCGAAAAAAACGACTTTCAGATTTTAATTTCGAAGTTTCACTATCGGGAGGGACTCTCCAAGATCCTCACGCCTCGAATTGCTGATCTAGTTAAACTGGACAGTTGCGGCAGTTCCGAAAATGGGCTCGAATGTTGGCTCTGTGACAACTCGGAAAGTTTTAGCATAATGCCATTGTTTAGGGCCTCACAGTTTGCCTGCTAGAGTAACTAGCATTCTCGAATTGATACATTCCAGAAGACTCTAGAATTACTCTAGTATTATTGGTGTTATACTTCTGCCAACGAGGTTGTTAGGTGGAACTTTATTAG
>KZ345373.1:42618-75187 GCA_002352805.1 Teladorsagia circumcincta
TGTTACAATGAAACAGTCGTCTATGTATCTACAGTACATCATTGGGAGGCGTTCCAGTACGGGTTCCTCTATTCTGCTCATAAAACATATTGCAAGCACTGGAGCCAAACGTTGACCCATAGCCAACCCTCTTGTTTGAGAATAATACGTACCTGACCACCTAAAGATGTTGCATTCCAAGCATTCCTTGATCAAGGCCATGATGTGCTGCTTGTTCAGTCCAAAAGTTTCTATGCTTCCTACATGCCTGTCCAGCATTTCGGACAGTGCCTGTAGTGCTTGGTCGTTTTGGACATTTGTATAAAGCGAAACCACATCGAATGACTCTACAGGGTGGGCAAAAATTACGGTAACAAATCAAATTGGTTATATAAAAGTGATAAGACCGAGAAGTGGCAAAGCAACAACACACTCATGTTGGTGGAAGGTTATCAAACAGGAAACACTATTACTCCTTAAAGTAGCCGCTTTCTGTATTGTTAAATAAACAAAGATTCCCGAGAAGGTCGTCGACCCTGTTGTGTAGGTAAGTGTTAGCGAGTAGGTCCGAGGCTTTCAATAGCGACTGCTCAACTTGTCGATGTTCCTCTTATGCTTGTAGTAATGCTTTGCCTACAGCACACGTAATACAAAGCATTTCAAAGGACTTGAGTTGGGAGAGCTGCGTTCCTGAATCTTTAATATGATGAGATCCACGATAGTTGGCGTCGATTTTTGTTGGCATCAATTTTTAGGCAATCCGGGCGGGCGCTCAATCTAGCTCTAATTTCTCGTGTTTCCCATCGAAGGTCTTTTTTGTCTGAAGCTTCAACTGAGACGGAAAAGAGTCCAGCTGATTTTTATCATCCAGCTTCATACCTTGAGCAGCAGTTGCCTTCGAGTCGTGATCCCTGCTCTTATTATTTCTGCGGAAACCATCACTAAATGGCTGGCTGGCTTTTCGCTGACACTAGTCCGGGTGCTCTTCCTAATTACGTATATTTTGGAAGCGCAATCTCTTCTCATCAAGGAGAACGATCGGCAAATTAAGACCATTACGGAATTGAGACACTGTCTTTTAGTATCCTTGTTTTCTGTTCAATTTCCCCGCATCAGTTAGGAGTTAGGCATTTTAATGCTAGCAAACCATTTTGGTAAGACATGTGCACGCAAATCGTGGCATGGAATCGTGTTCGGTGGAAGTTACAGCGACCAAACGACGGATTGAACGAGCTGGCTTTCGGCACTCCCTCGCACCTATCTTCGAGGGATTACTGCTAAAGTCGCAGATGCAAACCTGTCAGGTTTAGGCCTATTGGTCCTGGTAGACTGCCTATTGCACTTCGTGATGGTGGTCGAAGGAACTTTCATAGAGCCCATGAATCGTCATGCTACGTAACACAATCAAACAACTCCGCGGAGCAAAGTAGGGATTGTTTCTCGAGGAAGAAAAGGATTGTCCACTTCGAAGTTGTTATATCTCATATGACAAAAATAAAGGTGAAACACTTAGTCATCAAAATAAATACATAGAATATTTATCAAAAACTCCTGGTGCATAAAATTTAAAATTGACTGCGGCAACCTCTTGTTACCGTAATTTTTGCCCACCCTGTATAACGCAGCTTGTTTCCAAGCGTAAATTGCGTAATTGTTCAAGGAACTTAGACGTGTTGGTCAAGTGAGAAGGGACTTTGGTCAACAGCTGACTCACAATGCTATTAAGGAACCATGAAATCCTATCGGTTGGACCACCTACGCAACTTATAATAGGTCTTATTTTGAAAGTGTCTGGTGACATCGATAGCATATCCCTGGGAGCAAGTTTGTGGGTCTTCAAGAGGCTGTAAAAGACAGGACAGACAGGATTGTCAAGTTTCAGTCTATTGAGGAACTCACTGTCAAGACCCGCAGACTGACCCTGAACCATCCAAACACTATTACTCTAGTATTGTTTGTGGCCTCATTATCCGAATCAATTTGGCGTAGCAGTTGACTCCACTGCTAGCTTCCTATTTTGGAAATACTTCCAAGGTCAAGCCAGGGTCAACCGTCCGTTGTTCAAAGTCCAGCGAAGGAGAGGTTTTGGTCAGCGGAGGGGAGGTGGGAGGGGGGATCGAATGCACAAGGGTCAACGTCGCAAGGCGTGGAGATGTGTATGGATGTAGGGGCATAGGGCATGGTCAATGCTGTATGGGTCTCAATTGTGCGAAAACATGGCTGGCTGAAACCGCAACGAAGAGAAATGTTAAACAGATACGACTGAAGCTCGCAGCTCTAAACTTTAGCTCACAGCATAAGGCGATTAGGATCAAAATGTTTGCTATCGTGACAGTAGGTAAGGGGTTAAGTTTTAAATATTCTTATTTGCTTCTGCATGTTTTCTGGTTGGTTTTATGTCACCATTTCCCTAACTCCCCATTTTCACACTAATCCCTTTTTATTTTTTATTACTTTTTTTCTGATTTGACTCTGTCTTCATGATAGTCCCTTTAAAGGAGTGTTCTCAACAATAATGGAAACCCATCAAAGACACAATCATGAAGAGTCAAATCAAAAAACAAAAAAGAGAAAAAACATAAAATAAGCAACAATTGCTGGTAATGGGACAACGGTTGGCATAAAATCAACCAGAAAACATGCAGAAGGAAATTTGCATATTTGAAACTTTTCTCACCTATAAAAAGGAAGCATGCAATCAGCAGTATTAGCAGGATTCAGCTGAATTTAGCTCAAAGCGGCTGATCAATTCTGATTGTTTGGCAGGCGTGGCGAAAGCACAGAAGGAAGGGAAGAGAGCGAAGACGGAAAGGCCGCGTCATACTGCCATGATAGTGGGTATGCAGAAGAGAGCAGACGGCAAGACGGACTGCCCAGACAACACTAAACAACTTACCATCCCTGTGTGCCGCGGCCGCAGCGTGTGCCCATCACACGGGGCTGTAATAGTATAACTCAGGGCCACCTATACCTTGATAACGCATCCTGGCGATCTCCGCCCACCCACAAATAGCATTTGACCCCCTCTCTCACCAACCTTTATTGACTTTTTCTCGGCTTCTTGGCCCTCTTTAAACCACCTATGATGTCACGCGGTAAACCGGCCCATCTTAGCGCACGCCACACCCTCCAATACCTGCTGACCTCTCTTCCGTTGTCAAGCTCTACTCACTTTTTCCTCGGTCTCCAGGGCTTCTTGGGCCGAGTCGTGATGTTTCGTGGGTACTTCCCCCACATTGGTGCACCCCCCCCCCTCAGAAATGGCAGTTGTCCTCCCATCCGTTGTCAGACTCGATCAAATTTTTCCCACTCTCCAGAATCTTGAAACCGATTGTAATGTCTCGTTGATAACTCCCCCCCCCCCACATTGGTGCACGCCCCACCCAGAAATAGCAATTGAGCTCCTTTCCCTCGCCAACCTCTATCAACTTTGTTCCCGGTCCGTGGGATTTTCGAAACTGAACTATGAAGATTTGTAATAAACAGTTTCCACTTGAGGGCTTGCTCCGCCCACAGTGAGCGAGCCTTCACCCAGTTCAGATATGCCAAGAACACCTTAGCTATTCCTCTCCTGTCCCGATTTTTTTCTGTTCCATAAGTTTTTTCCTAATCGAGGTATGAATTTTTCATTAAATTCGCCCATACAGAGAACGCTCCGCCCACCGCGGAATCAGGACACGGGCAGCCTCCATACCTCGCCTTAGCCACTCATTGCACACCTTTAAGCATTTTTCTCGGTCTTTGGGCTGATCTTTAGCCGAACTCGAAACTTTGGCACCGACTTTGACTGTGTCCCGCGCACATTGGGCGGAGTGTTTTGCACTTCATGACCCATTCCCTACCAACCCCTAACTTGACCCGGACTCCATAGGTGGTTCTCCAGGTGGTACCGAATTTCGTGACAGAGGGGAACAGACAGACATAGCGTACAACCAACTACGTTTTGAGTTTTTTCACTTGTATGAAGCGGCTCTGAAGGAGTTAAGTTTGGTGGTGGAATCTATCAAACGAGTCTGGCCAACTTCATCTAGTTTTTTTTTCGACGGACAAATGCCGTCTAACCTTACTTGCACTGCATGCGACTAGCTGAATAGGTCCACCCCTAGTGATGGACTCTCTAATTAGAAAATTATTCAGTCTAAGAACAGAATGAAAGTGAATAATTTCGAAAAGCATTAGAAGATCAAATTTTTCTCTTTTAATATCCAAGTATCAAGGTTGAGGTCGGCATTACGGGCTTCGCTATTCGTAATCTGGTCATCCCTGGATCCTTCTGTCTTCACAAAAACCCTTCTTGTGAAGGTGTTCTACACTCCTACTAACACCTTGGTGCTTTTTATTAGGATGAGTCATAAGTAATTGCCGATTTGACAGAAGTTTTCAGAAGTTTACATCTTTCTTGTGAACCATTTTGACTGTGCCGCATTTACCACATCTGTCCACAGGTGTCCTCTAACAACCCACCAGCTAAAGATACCTCTCTCACAGAACTAAGCAATCCTTGATGTCAGAAATCAGTGGATGTCTTTTTAGAGATGCTCGCGATCTTCGTAATTTTTCCCGTTCAGGAAACGAGCACGCAAGCGGAACATCTGGTAATCGATTGCTATATTCGGTGTTGTCTACAATTAGTGCAGGGGGCACGACGCGCGTTGCGTTCGGCGCCTTTGGCATGCCCAGTCTAGTGGGTTATGTGCGCGAAGTTGCCGATCTACTTTCAGTGTCATACGTTCACTAAAGGTGCCTATATTTTATGTTCTGCCTGATTGCAAGCTCCTTGTCGGTTCCCCGTACAAAGTTTCAGGTTGTTGGTGCCATACTAGACTGTATTGCTCAGGAACATTTTTGGCTTTCCGAGCATATCAGTTTTCATTAGGCGCCTTCATCACATTCGTTTGACTTTTTGATCTCCGAGTTATTCTTCAACGTAATGATGGGGTCTCAAGTCACTTCATGACTAGCACAAATGCTGTAGGCTTTCGTTTGTCTCTGCTTATCTATGCATCGATCATCATCTGCGCCATTTTCAAAATATACATACAACATTCCAACAGAAATCGTTCCATTCTTTTTGATTAATAATTGAAGATAAGAACACCGCGTATAAAATATTAACAAGAGTATTGTAGTGTGTAAAGCACGAATGAGTGCATGATTATTCAATATCCGCAAGGGTATTCCTGATGTGTTGTAAAGCATGAATATGTACAGTAATTACTACTACGAACAGTGAGTGTAATAAAGGAATGTGCATGTGCATGAGATGTGTCACTCCACATTGCAGTGCAGCACTTCAACACTTCCTTCACTATTTATTATTTTCCTTGTCATTTTCCTTGTCCTTAACAGTGTCCCGTTTCTTTCTGTATTCCGACCGCTGGAAACAATTATTCATTATGGCAGTACATTGGCAACAAAATCCTACCGTGATACCGGTGTGATTCCTACCGTGTATAAGTTTGTCTTCGTGAGCTTAGGCTTTGCTCACTGTCGCGCAAAGTCAGGCTGGACTACGATTTGTGATTTTGTGAGTCAGGACCAATTCGAATTGAGGATCCTTTATCGATGAATTGCGGTTACCTTTGCCGTGGCCTATTATACGAGTAAGACTGAAACATTCCATTTGAATTCTGCAAACCCCCATTCCTAATGACTCACCAGTTGGATGTTGTTTCGCAGCAATTTTCGTTTGTTCTTGGAAAGCCACTGTTGGATCTTCCACAGCAGGCAGAAGGTGGTGCTTAACTTTGCGTGCAGCTGAAGACAGTGTGGTCTAGCTTCATCTCTTTGACGGTATTGTGCGAATCTCCTGTTTTCGGCTAACCTCACTGCATGTCTACGGGCACAAGATACGCTGTTCTGTTGTCCAGACACGTGCACGTCATCAAAAAGTGACATGCACAGCAAAGATTGCAGTGAGCGTTGCCAGTCGGACTTAGGTTGCAGCTGCACTGACCTTTACCTTCAACAGTATATGATACATCTAGGGTCCTCCATTGCACTAGCTCTTTTCCCGTTTCTATCCATTCAGTTTTATCTGTTTCTGCACCGTAGTGAGTCAAAGCCGAGCGGTGACGGATTATTTTCTGCTATCTTTGACGCTGTGGCTAGTCGTCGTCTATCCTAAAATAACACATAAGAGGATCATAACAGAACAAACTTTTGGAGTTCTACCTTTATATCATTTGACACAGGCAAATCTTCTGTCGTTCTTATCAGCAGCTCCACTAATGAGCCAACTTGAGAGTTTGCGTTTCTCAGAGGGATTTTGTACTATATTTTGAACGCAAATGCCATCGTTCAGCATTGAGGTGTCCATAACAGCCCCACTATTTCAAATGAGGCCTAGCTTGTCGCTCTCCCTAGAATAAGTAGGAGCTGGCGCAGTTATATGAATTTATTGCGATTAATATGATTGCTTAAATGATTTGCTCTCAAATACTGTGCCATTCCTCGCTGGTCTTCGCGTCAAGAAGCGCCAAAATCTTCTCGAACCTCAACATAAAAGGATCTAGCTGGCCAATCCACAGCAAATCGTTTAGCACCTCCAACACGCGATTCCGGAGTGGACCCTGATAGGACTTCATGTAACCCTGGAATCTTATGGCAAAAAGTTGTTCCTCACCTTCTGCAACAGTTCCTGTTCTTTCTATTCCAAGTCTTTCGTATATGCCAGCGCCAGAAGTGCGGCGCAGCTTTTTATCTGGGGAATACAGACTGAAACCCTTCGATGAAGCATGGTGCTTCGTCCGTGACGATCTGACTTGGATTGAAATTCGGCATAATGTTCCTAATTTCCTTGAATTTTTTCGAAATTATTTGTTTGCTATGTATAGATTTTTATCGACTCACCGGCTGGACACCCTCTATCACGTTCATCTACCACCATAACAGTGGCTAAGTTCAAATTGTATCTTGCGGCACCATGCGTGTCGTCTACAGACATGCCGCGACTAAAGCACTTTTTCGGCCAGTCCTGTTGAGTCGGCGTAACGAATACAGAAAAAATTATGAAGGTTTTCAATCAATAATTCGTCTTTCCAAGATTATCTCACCCGAAGAGAATCGTTTCCCAGTTGGATCCCGTGTCGTATCTAGAAACTGTCACCAGGATCATTTTCCTCGGCTCGTAGCCGTAGAGATTCTAAATAGTTGCTATCGTGAAACCCAGGCCTCATCATACTTCTCAGTTGTGTTCCAAAGGTCTCCTCTGATAAAAAAGTGCAGCCTTGAGGTTTTTTGGCGAAAAGTCACTACTGACGCGACGAATAACATAATCCAGTGAGTAATCTGAAGTTGTAGTATGCAGCATCGAAAATTGTGCAGTGATATGGCATTGAACCATCTTCCAACAATGATTTTGAGTGATGTCTTTGGTCCTGCCTTGAACGAAGGAGTGCAGGTTAACGTCATGTCCTGCTCGTCCAAAGCATGCCTTCACAACTATAGTCTCATCATCGTTCAAAATATAATTTGTGAAGCATAAGCAGTGTGAAACATCTTTTCTGCTGAATGTCGGTCGTTTTGCTCTGGCTTATGGACTTTCCCGCTCGCTAGCATCTGCAATGATTGCATTTGAAAACTTTTCGAGCTTCTAAACAATGATCAAAGCTACTACAAATCACACCATTCTTCTTCACAGGAGTGCTGGTAAAGCGTGGGCACAGGTCCCCCGCATGGTTCTTGCAACCATCTGTGAGAAAGGGATATCTACATATAACGTCATGCGAAGACCACATTCTATGGTGCCAAACCTTGAACTTATCCTTCGTGGAGAACCGCAAGGAATAAATAGTATAGTCCTGCCCTGTGTCATTAGCGCCGTTACGACTATGTTCCTCATCACATTGATTCGCAAGTCTCTCGTGATCAACGACTTTGTCCTTGCAAAGACAGAACACTTTCATTGCCTCTGGCCTAGCCTTGACGCTCTCTTTTCATGAGGTCAATTAGTTCTTCAGTGTCCTGATGGACTTCCATGATGTGCCTTTACTGACCTTTTGGAACGAGTCATCTATTGCAAATATCACAGCAAATTCTCTCGTTACTTTTTAGCGGTATCACCTATAGCAATATATTGACCGCAAGATATTCACATATGGGAACTTTTCCAGAAAGTCATAAGTATGTACGTTTTGCTATCAGTATGACCTTTAGCTTTCCATTTCCTAACTACTGAGTACCGTAACATTAAGTTTAATATCTGAAACCAAGAAGGCCCTCCCTTCATACAAAAGATAAGACGACAGATTATGAGGTCATTGGATTGGATGGAAGACTCTTAATATGAATTGCTTCTGAGAGAAAGGCACCGGCTGCCAACACAGACACACGAATAACCCGATTGGTGTAGATCCTACAACATATATGGTATTAAAATCCGACAAGTGGCCCTATTTCGAATAATAGCAATGCCTCGACATTCGACATAAAATTTGCTGCGCACTAGCATAAAGTCTCCCTCCATGAAGCCCAGCAACAGTTGGAGCAATCGCGATAGCAGGGAAAAGATCGAACTAATTCAACTCATTAACTTCAATTTTCAGATAGAAAGAGTTGCTAATGAAATAGGGAATCCAACGAATCGAAGCGACCAATGTATTTTCTGTGTTCATGCATGTGTACGCACACAAACGTCAAGGGTGATAGAATGAAATGATACAAATATATGAGTACAGTTGGTTTTGCAGAGGTAGCATAGGGTGGCACGATATGAGTGGAGGGTATTGTGGGCAGTCGGATGAAGAAATCAGGATGTCATGGGATTGAATGTAGAGTGGGAAAATCAAAACCTGTAGTTTGATGCTTGGAGAGGTTCTGAGAAGCTGCGGTAACTCGACTGTATATAAGAGAAATAGGAGTGGGGACAGAGCTCTACCCTGCGGCACTCCACTCGTGCACTTATGTCTTTTAGAGTAACCACAGCCCACTCTGACAGCCATAAGCCGATCGCCAAAGTATGATCCCATTCATTTCAGTGAACGACCTACAATTCCTAACCTGTTGAGCATGTAGCAGTTGTTGATGGCTGACCCTATCGAACGCTTTCGACAAGTCAACATAGGTAACATCGACAGATTTGCCGAGATCCAACGCAAGTTTCCAATCAAAAAGGCTGTCAACTAGATTGGTGGTGGTGCTAACTCCGGTAGGAAAGCCGTGTTGCTCTGGTGGAATAAGATCGAATTTACTACACCCGATCAACAATTTCTATCTTATCATCCTTTCCATTACCCTAACTGGGGTGGGTGTAACACTTATGGGTCGAAATTCAGAAACTAACCGTCGGAACTTTGGAGAGAGCCGTAACCAGCGCTCCTTTCCAAACCTGAGGCACCTCGTCAACATGAAGGAAACGTTGAAGATATGTGCCGAAGGTTTATACAACGAAAAAGCGCATTTCTTGAAAAAATGGGGATACCATCCTAAGGTTCAGCTGTAGAAGGCTTGAGACGTCTAAGTAGCTTGCATATATCAGCGGGATGGAAGAAGATATTATCACGATTCGCTGGGAGGGTGAAACGCTACCACCACCACCCAATTCACTAGACGGGAAATCTTCGTTCGAAAAGAGACACTCGCGAAGAACTCGCCTATCAGCAATAAGAGGAAACGGGGACAACATTTCATTTCCATATTCATGTATGGGATAAGATGTTTCGAAATAAAAACAGTGATGGCAAACGTTTCCGGTATGCCCGGAATTTTTGAGATGATAATTGATGTCAGAACATAGTTCTTATATCGGTTGTCATTCATTGGACCAGAAGAATCTTGGAATATTCGTTCTTTTCGCAAAAGTAAATTGCGGATCTGAGAGGGGATCCACAAGTAAGGGGCCTGAGGAAATTTTATTGGAACATGTAGTGATAATTCTCACATACGATTAAACAGAATCTGCTATACAAATCGGATTCCGAAACATCACCCTCGAAGGCCTTAGCCATCGATCTTTATCGAAAGTCGATTGTATCAAAGCTTGTATTCGGTGAAGTATAACAAACACTCAGGAAATCTGGTTTAGGTACTAGCACAGGACTACACGAACGGATAGAATCAACAGCAAATGACGCACCTTGTGGTCCGTTGTACCGATAAGGGGGGAGGCTGTCAATGTTATGCACAATGGGAGATGACGTTAAGATGAGATTCAGAGCGTTGCTTATGTGGGAAGGGGCTTCACTAGCTGGCGTAGGCCAGAGTGCGGGAAAAACTTGAGAAGATCACTCGAGGAAGCATCTAGGGGGTGGAGCCACGCCAACAAACCCTGAGATTGAAATCACTGAGAATGAAGGTGTTCTGCTTAGAGGAGGCTAGAAAAGTGAGCAAACCGATTAGGTCGTCGTCATCTCTCCTGATAGAATTAGGTGGGCGATATACTACAACAAATCTGATACAGGATCATTGACGGGCAAAACAGATCAATGAAGTGCATCGCACTTAATTGTCGTAATCGTGAGGAACCTGCAGTAATAAAGCGCTTTTGAAAATACAGCAGACGCCACCGCTCCCACGTCTGTTATCGCACCGGTACGCATTATATGGTGAATGACCCAAAAGTTCAAAATCACTGAGACCAGTAATAAGCCATGTCTCGGTCACAAAACTAGGTCTGGTTTCTTTTCGATGAGGAACACTGCAGGTGATGAATTTTGTTTGTTATACTGCGAGAATTAAATAGAAAACAGGAGATGCTTGACCTTGCGGATTTACGCGTATCCCTGATTTCTGCTGGGCAATTTAGAGACCTGTTTAGGCTGACCTTTAGAAACAACCCACTCCTTTGTACTTTTGCCCTTATTCCTATCCTTTGCGATTTGTCTAAGCTCGTAATCCGATTTTCTCTCCTTCCTTGTCATGTTTCTCCGCACAAAGATGTCGGTAAAGCCGGCTAGAAGAAGATTCCGAGCATTCCTCGAAGCTCTACTCTAATGGGTCACTGTTGGTATCACAACCTTTACCAACCGTGTTCTACTGGAATCAATCTTACCCATACGAAAAATTTTGCAGGGTTTACACCGATGTTGAGCATCTAGTAGTTTTGAAACATTTTGCTCACGTTGACCCTGATGTTTAGAAAACGGGAGCTCTCCTTCACTTTCCTTGATACCAGCGGAAACGATGCTGCGCGATCTCTTCTCATCGGCTAATGAGACAGACATCTTAGGGGGTTTTCTCAGAAAGCACTGAAAACAACTCTGAGATGACCGGGTCTTCATTGATATGCTGGAAGAGATTATGCAACATTTAGCTATAGTCTATTCGAACACGAGCATCTGTAGCACAGACCGTAGGTTCCGATGTAACAGAGGTAGACTGAGATCTAGATTCATTAGCTTTGCTACGAGTAACCACTGCCATTATTGTTGCTCGACTCTATACCCTTGATTTGGTCTTTGGTACGTAATTTTTGCACTTTAGACCCCGCGCACCTTTTGAATCAATCGAATCGACTACCGCAAAGGTAAGCACAAACAGTCGGATTTGGTAAAAGAAACTACCAGTTCACGAGTGGCGCCACTTGGATGCAGTAATTGTAGCGAAGCAACGTAAAGAGACGTAGGAGAAGGAAATTGAGAACAATCGGTGAAGAAAAAATAGAAAAAAACGAAGCACCAACACACAGGAAAAAACGCGACCGCCCGTCTCCCATGCACGCGAAGAATAATGGGAGGACATATTCGAATCAAACTGGTACCCATCAGTGGGGAATCCGCAACTTCAAAATTGTGTTGATCATGTTAGTATTGATCTTGTGATCATCTTAATGTCGCTAGCAAAGGTTCTCTAAGTGAGCCCAACAAAAATAAGACTCACATTACTTGCTGGCCATTCTATTGAATTCACTAATTTTTTCGTAACCACTGGCTAATTGGAGCCCTCGCATGACAAGGTGGGTAACCTGTAACAAATGTAATCTCTTACGCAAAATCAATGAAAGAGAAGTGAGCGGATAGTTCTGGTGATTTTTCTGGGCTCTAGTTATGTAATTTCAAAGAGAAAGTTTTAGGTCTAGGACTCAGAACGAGTTTACCCATTCTCACGCCTTTGGGAAGCCAGCACGAAAATTTCGTTGAAAAAATATCGTCGAATTTCGACCTACATTCTCCACTATTGAGCAGTGTTATTCTAACCATCGAGGTTGAATTTCTTGTTTCCAAAGAACAGCGGTTTGACAACAACAAAATACTGTTTTCTTGAGTGGAAATTTGCTCAACAAAGCCCAGCCTTGGCTCAGTTTTTTTGAATTTCTATTCTCTGGTTTTGTTCACAATCGCATTCGCATATCGGAAATGGAAGCACGCTTCGCAGGTCCCTACGCTAGTTGTCATATCAGTAATTTTGCCGAAGAATTCCAATTTTATACGCTTTCTGTCGTAGAGCTGACACAGGCTGAGCGTACATGGTGATTTTGTTAGATAGAATCTTCGAAATTACCCTAATCCCCGGTAGATAAGCCCGCCCTGATTTCACGTGCATGCACCTCCGCTCGCGCAGTACAATTGCATACCTTTGCGGACTACTGTAGTCATAGATCTGTCTTTTAGGTGCAGTTACACTTCTGTTCTTAACCTCACTTTTTGTCATCTGTATCTGCGGTCTGTCTGCTTTCTCTCTGTATACCTGTCTGTCTGTGTGTCTGTCTGTCACGAGATCCGATGTTGCATGCAGAATGGCCTAGAGAGGCCGAAGTGAAGAAGGGTAAAGGCTAACGAAAAGTAACAAGTCAAATATTCATTGTGGATAGGGCTGGATTGTGAATTTCGATCGCTAACTATGAACGCTTTTCTACGCTAGTCACTTTGCCTTCATTGTGCTGATGTGCTCACCTTTGCTAGCAATTTGCAGCAATATTGCTGAGAAGAAGTACAGTCGGACCGAACTGTGAGACCAAAGTTCACAAACTTAACCCTATCCGCCACAAAGATTTGACCAGCTCATTCCCGCTTGTCTTTATTCACGTTTATCTGTTCCTATCTCTCCGCGTATTCTACATGCAATACGAATTCTCGTGACAGACAGATTCACAGAGACATAGAAAGGAAGCGAATTACAGGAAGTTGGATGGTGAGCCAAAGTGTAACTGCACCACAAAATCAGGCGTGTGATTGCGGTAGTCCCTGATGGTATGCAATTACACTGCGCGAGCGGAGGTGCAGGTACGCGAAACCGAGGCGGGCTTATCTACCGGGAAACAGGGTATACGCCAATCCTTTACTGTTCCAGGGTTTCTAAAAAAATTTGTCTACAAATACGGAAAACTAATCGGAGAACCTGGTGACTCATGAGTGAATCTTTTAACAAAGGCGGCTGTAATCTTATAGTTCGCGATGTTCGGTTTTGTGACAGCCGAGATAATCGTATCTTTAGGTTTGTCCTATGATTTTGCAACGCACTGTATCTCCCTAATTTCTGGTAGATAAGCCCTTGCCGATATCACGTAGAAACACATGCGCTCGCGCAACGTAGTTGTGTACACCTTGAAAACTGCTGCAAATTTGCCTGTACAGGGGGAGGAGCCAAAAAAAGTCCTTTTCACTCATGTTCGAAGCAAAATAAATTGCTCCTTTCCAAAATCAAACCAAACGAGCCCAACTGCATATTGAAGAGCACTTTGTACCATCAGTAAAATTACATAGGGTTCCTCCACACCGACGACTTCAGAAGATTTCCCCTCGGAAACATGATGCACGGTACGATCTCAAGAGGTCGTCAAGAAACCATAGACCATTACGACGACTCCGAGACGGTAGTCAAAAGCTATTTTGTATAGTCACAGCTAGCGTCTCTGATAAACTATTCACCACTTATCCGATTGGAGAAAATACGTAGATTCAGAATGGAGCGATTATTGTAGGCCTCGTCAAGCTTGACGGTGATGACGGTTGACGTCATATGTTGGAGACGGTGAAGGCAGTGAAGGTGGGCCTGCTTATACTTATGGGGTGACATCTAAGGAATATATCCATGCAAAACTCCGAATTATAGCGGCAGTCTCCGCAACAAAAAGAAAAGTTTGATGATCAGCGTCATGGGCGAAGTGACTCTTTTTTGCCCCTCCCTGTCTAGGTAATTCGGCACCGTGACTACGAAAATGGCACTTATTCCCGGCGGTGGCGTCATCTGGCGTCAGCTGGTGCCACCTTATCGCGACACCTGTGTTCACAAGATATTGAGTGAACTTTCGTATAGTGGTAATTTGGTGTCCTGGTTACGAATATGACATTTTCTCTCGGCAGTGGCGCTATTTGTTCCCTATTTTCTGCTCGACTGCGCCCTCCAACCGAGGAAGTGCGTCAAACAACGCTTATGTCGGAAAAGAATGTCATATGCGTAATGAGGGCATCAAATAACTCCTGACCAGAAGTTTATACAAATTTTGGTGAAAACAACGGTCGTGACAAGGTGACGCCAACTTTTGCCCGATGGCTCACCACTGAAAATGAATGTCGTTGTAATCAGGGTATCGAATTACCCCTATGGGCAAGTTACAGCAGTCTCTAGATGTATGCAAGTGCACTGCACCAGCGGATGTGATTTTAGGTGTCACAGCGCGGGGTCATCTACCGGAAATTAGAGTATGTGAGACCTCCAGTGGTTGGTAGGCGTGGACAGTCGAAGACGGCTGGAGAAATAGCACGAAATAAAGTAAAAGGTAAACTTAGCAATCGTAAAATTCGGGTGGGGGACTTTTGGCTCGTTCGGGGCGGCACGTGGCGAATTGCGCGGCGGCATCCGCGGCGATTCGGATAAGACAAGGCTTTGGGAGTTCTGAAATGGGACCCAACACGCCAAAGCGCGTGCAGATTGCGGACAAACTCTGCATGGCTGTGCGGTTTGAAAAGATTTTCCGCGCGCGGATTCGATTGCAGTGGTGTTAGGGAGGAGATTTTAGTGCAAGGAGATGAGAGTTTTGTAGTTTCTCTCATCTCTTCCTACTGAAGTTTCCTGACCATAACCGCTGTCCTCAAATCTCTATGAACTGAAATTCGAATCGCAGACCTTGCGATTTTATCACCGATCTGCACACGCTTTCACATGTTTGAATTCCACTGCAGAAGTCCACGAATTGGCCCAATCCGTTGGATGGCCGCGCAGCTCGCCGCGCGATTTCCGCGTGCCAGCCCGGACGAGCCAAAAGTCCGTACTCCGTAAAATGCGCAGTAACGGCGTCACATATATGCCTCCAAAACAAGTTTTGAAGAGTTGTGGGATAAAGCGGTGGAGCGTTATTGCGGTACCAGGATCAACAATGCTACAGATATTAAGGTGAAGGATGAGAAGGGCCGTATTTGTCATCAGGGGGAGGAGGGAAAAGAAGAGAGGGTGAGTGAAATTAGCCGATTTTTTTCACGCACGGTTCACTTTAGCCGTGTTTGACCCGTTGAAAGAGACTTGAAGTGCAATGTCTTCCACTGGATAGAATTCTTTGCATTTATTTTGTGAGACTGAAAGGTGGATCCACTCAACAGCGTCCTTCAGAGCAACACCCCCAGATCGAGTTGATGGGGTAGAAGCGGACGATAGTAAAACTGTGGATGCCGAGTTGATTGTAAATGACAAAAGAATCGACGAAAACGTCCTGGAACATGGAATCCCCTCTAAATGTTGGACGAGTTGTCTGAGCTGACTTGTTTTTCATGCTGGCTTGCGCCATCAACTAATACTACTGCAATCATGCATGCACTATTACAAACAAAAACCTAGGCACCAATCATAACAAAGTAATGTGATAATTAAACAGATGAGGCAAATAAAAGTAATCAAAATACAGGTTGCATCCTTCCGAATGCGGCCCAGTTCACATGCAATCGCGCCAGGACCACGAATAGCGCGAGGACCACGCGGTTGCGCAAGGACACGCGGCCAGCGTAATTCGTTCAAAATCCGAGATTATTGGCCAGAAGCCAGCTCCGTAAGACCCTAACGCCGTTGTTGCGCAGTTTCGATCCACGACAACAGCACATCTGTGCTACACGTGGGCTTCTCTATCCCACTCAATGAATGGTTCTTCGAGTTGGCTTTGCTGGGAGTGTTGCTTTAAGAAGCGCTGTTGTCATCTCCTGGGGTCAGTAAAGAATGGTACGTCTCCCACCTAATTAAGAATGCCTCGCTCGGAGGTGCGAGGAAACGTTAATTAGGTGTGAAAACTTAGCGGGTTAATGCAAGGCGACCTCATTAAAGACGAAGCCATATATGTGTCACCACGCCATCCAAATATCCGCATTAGTCACATAAAAAAGGTAATAAATTGGAGAAAGGTCAAAAAGGTTGATACAACATGCTCGTTATTGTCAACCAACTATTACTAAATAATTAGGCATAGCTGAAAAAATAAACAATTTGGTATTGAGAAGCTATAAAACTACTATAAGACTACACTTAAACACTTCTACCCTGAAATAAAGCGAAAGGAGTAGTTTGACAAAAAGATCCCCATGCTCCGCTGGGCACCTCACGTCTCTTGCTGAAAGTTAGTGTCCTTCCTCCAGCAGGTCAGTTAGAGTCATGGCCTTAGTCTGCTTCCTGTGAAGCTTTTCAGGAGTCTGCCTCCTGCACGACTTTTCAGGACCTCTATACTCCTCCCCGTACTTCTATTTTGCGAGACATGTGATAAAATGCATCATCTTGAGGAGGGGTCATTGGCAGGTATTTGAGCTGTTACAGAAGTAGCCGATATGCACTAATGCAAATGTCTGGTGGCGTTGTGACCCTTGAGCCATCACCCTTAGTGGGGTCACTTCGCACATAGCGTGGCTCGTACCATTCTTGACCCACCCTCATCTCCTGCGTCTTCTGTCCAGAATACAAACCAGAATGCAAAAAGAAAGAAGTTCGTTTGAGGATAATTCTGTGTATTCGAATTCATATGTGATCGCCGAAGCACAAATTCTCGCTACGTTGCGTTAACCCTGCTCAGGATCCCCTTATCCTGCCCAGAAGCTCGCAATTTGAATCTAGGGTCAAATGGCATTTTACAGATGCGTACTTGAGTCTGGGCTTTCCGAGGTTCATATTCAGCTTAAGGAGGAAACTATTATGCTTGCGTACGCTTCGAAATAGCTTTTTCCGAGACTCTTTCATCACATTAGCAGGTAGGCATCACTTATTGTTAGGTAAAACAATGAGCAAACAAATAAACAAATGAGAAAGTAAAACCCTCCTTCCCCATCGGAGCAAATACGATCTCCTTTTGATCAATTTCCGACGGAGCCTCACCGTGCTGGAGGCGTTCACCTTTCCAAATACCTTCTGCAAAATTCCATAACATTGACGCAATGATAGCATAACATTGATACAAAATTCCACAACATCGATTTAATAAACCTTTCCGTCTTTGGTTAAAAATTATATAAAGTATGGATTGGAATTTCACCTAAATCTTCTTACCTGCTTCCTTTGTGCAGTCCCTCCTTGCTCGGGTCTCGCGAGGCTTGGAATTCCCGGCTTGCCGGCTCCACGAGGGCTGTGTGTATACTCGGATCTCGAAGTTCCGGCAAGCTCCTATGACCCCTACTGTGACGCTAAGGGCACCATTGCCAACTGGTCTGCCATGGATTTCACTCGTGTTGGCCTTGGGTGTTTCCCTCTCCTTTACTTCTGATCTCTCAGCTATATTACTTCTTAGCACTGTGGGCGTTTTCCTACTTTAATGGCGGTCCGATGGTACGACATTGATCCTCTTGTCTTTCTGTTTGTTCATTCAAAATATATTCTGTGCTGATTCAGTGTCTAACTTTCTACCCCGTGAAGTGTAAGAACGCATCATCTAGGGGCATTAATAAATAAATAATAATTAAATACAGATGGACGCCTGGAGACCACCCAGCCGTGAGCACCAGGGTCAATCGTCTCGTTCACTTCTGTCATTTTTTGGATGATGAACAAGTACAACATTAGTTCATCAGTTAAACTTCCTCAAAAGATTGCGGTTGCGTCGCGGCGCTAGCCAAGGAGCTCGGTAGTTCATTACACTGACGAGTGAGGTCGTTCAGGGCGTGGAGCGCTTTTTTAAAACGGTTTTGTGCATTATATAGGGGCATCTGCATGAAACACAGAATTGTGGTCTATTTCCGCTAAATGGCTCTGTGAATGCCAAAAAGGCATGAAGATCATTTCAAAAATGACCACTTTTGCCCATTCAACGTGTAGTCTTTTGTTCTCGACGTCAACTATTGGCACAGTATCAACTATTGGCGTTAGTGCCAAATATGAATGTCATATTCGTAATCAGCGCACGAACCCTTACTGCCGAAGTTTGGGGATATCCAAAATTCGAACCTAACTTTGAAAAATTGGGCCCTTGGTGAAGCCCAGCATTTCGTCTTCGACGGCCGACGACTCGGAGACAAGCTCTAAGGAAACTAGCAGGTTATATGATTCACACAAAATGGCACTTCTCTCCGTGAGGCACGTCTCATATCCCCGGCGATCCTTGATAACTATGCTATGTCAAGAAGCTCAGTCAGCCGCATGGCCGAGGACCACTCTTGTCACTTCATGATGAGGAGCAATCAAGCGGCTTTGATATCGTGCGTGACTTCTCGGCGATCACTAGCTCGACAGTCCGCTGTCAACCACGGGCAGGATTTCTGAAATATCGAATAACATGAGGAGGAGCTTGTCTCCAAGTCGTCGGCCGTCGATGACGAAGTGCTGGGCTTCACCATTGGCCCGATTTTTCAAAGTTAGGTCTAAATTTTGGATATCCTCCAAACTTCGGCTAAGAGAGTAATTCGTGCGCTGATTGCGAATATGACATTCATTCCTGGCTGTAACGCCATGCCGTGACACAACGACACCATTCTGACGCCATCACTTTTTCAAGCCGATTTTCTATCGACACCTTTTTTGGGATTACCATGGTCTCGGTCACGAATAAGACACCTATTTTGATATTGGTGCAATTATTTACTTATCTATTTATTTATTACGTTTGCATAAGGCAATCGTGGGAAAGAAATACAATCATAATAAATCACCCATGATACAAAGCAAAACTAATCAGCATCTTAATTCAATGAAACACAAAGGAATATTCATCACATTACAGACAGAGGATTGAGAAGTAACCAATCTCAGGAGACTAAGAAACTTCATATTTGAGTAGTTTAGCAGATATCTTCCTTTTGAACTGCTTCAGTGACATATGGCTATCAATATTTTTAGTAATTTTTATATATGCACTTGCCGCTCTGCATGTGAAGCTATTAGCTCTAAAGTTAGTTTTATGACAGGCCAACATTATATTGAGCCTTCCTCCTCTTGTTCGAGAAGGAGTTGTTCGATAAAGATCATTTGAGCTAGAACCACGGAAAGGAAACAGTAACTTATGAACCATGCAAAGATCGTATACCTGACGCCTTGACTCAAGTGTGAATAATTCAAATTGTTTATTTCTAATCGATGCTCTGGGGATTCTCGAATAGAGAGAGCTCTTGGTCCGAAACAGAACTTTACTCGTGTAATTGTTCTGCACCTTTTCTATCGCGTAAACTTCTCTTTTCTTACTCGGATGAAATACAGTGATACCTGCTTCAACTAGGATACGTACATAGGTTTTATATGCACGAAGAAGTAGACACATTATTGGTATGAAGTCCTTCGAAAATATGGAATGTACGCATAAGGGCCTTTCTACAACAGATTTTAATATGTTCCGAGAAATCCAATGTGTTCGTGTAGAAAAGCCAAGATCTCTGACAGAGTTAGAACTAGTATTTAACGGTAATATCATTAATAACATACGGATGTGGAACTGCATCCCTCAAGCGACTGATTCTCATGCAATACGTTTTTTGCGGAGCTAACGGTAATTCCCATTCTGCTGACCACTGACTTAACAAGTTAATGGCATTTTGAAGTTCTCCTTCATCACCTTTCTGTATAATCACCTTATAAACTTTCAAGTCATCAGCATACATTTTCGTTTTGACGCCCAGCCTTTGAAATAAGGCTGGTATGTCGGCAGTGAAAATGTTGAATAATATCGGAGAAAGAACACCTCCTTGAGGTACTCCACTCACTATATGTTTAACATCTGAATAGACTTGTCCAATTCTGACTTGGAAAGTACGACCGGTAAGATATTCAGAAATCCATCTCAGTATGATTGGGTGAAATTTATATTCCTTTAGTTTGAGCAATAGTTTTTTATGAGAAACTCTGTCGAAAGCCTTTGCAAAGTTAAAATATATGACATCACAGCAGTGATTGTTATCGAGTGCTTTTGTCCAGTCATCAAGGCATTCAATCGTGTTTGTCATCATCATCGTTTTCCACCGAACGACCGGGAAAGAAACGGTGTTGGTGTGAGGGAATAATCTGTGTTCAATAACATACTTGAGTATGTGGGTTTTTATTTATTTTTCGAATAATCTACAAAATAGTGATGTGATGCTTACCGGTCGATAATTCAGTGGGTCAGAAGCGGGTTCTTTCTTCAAAACAGGTGTGATAAAGGAGTGCCTCCAACGTGAAGGTACTTCATCATGCATCAACGATTGGTTAAGTATGTAAGCCAGTGGTTCACATATGACAATAGCAATTTTTTGAATAAATTGCAAGGGAACAAAGTCAGGTGTAACTGAATAAGATTTCGGCCATCTCACAATTTGTTCATAGAGTTAATCTGCTTGAAACCATGGAAGATCTGTCATGGATTCTGTTGTAGAAGTGTGAAAACTAGGAATTATCCCGTCATCTTCTATAAAAGATTTCACGAAAAAAATTGCTACATGTTTGTCTTATCATACGCAGTAATAGCAATACTATCACCACATTTCAAACAGCCTAACCTACTCCGATGCTGAATTTTACTATTCAAATACTTATGAAATCGCCACTGCTACGAGATCGCACAATTTTTTTCTCAATATTGCTATTGTACTTCTTGAGATGAACATGAAGTACAATAGCAATATTGAGAAAAAAATTGTGCAATCTCGTCAGTGAAGTAACCTTAATAGGTTTCTGGACGCATACGTCATGCAGACCCGAATCTAACGACCAAGTAAAAAATGTGCGACTCGAAGAAAGTCGTGACCATTTGGAACAATTTTTTGACGCTCCCGTTCTCTCACAAGGGGAGGTCGTGCAAGGCGTGGGGCGACTTTTGAAAACGGTGCCAATCTGGAAGAGTCGCCACAAAATGAAAAAATTTGGGCTCCACGAGGATCAAACCATCATCTCATCCAGCCTTTAGCCCATCACTATTCATCACACCATCCGACGCTTGCAAGTCAAGCAGTAGCCGACCCCTCATGTAGAACTCTTCACGCTCTTCAGCACGCGCTATAACAACATTAATTTTTCGGCCAAATCTCACGTTATTTTCGTTACGCATTTCACTATAGCCCTTCACTGTGCCAATAGTTGACGCCGAGAACAAAAGACTCCACGTTGAACGGGCATGTAGGAGTTGTTTGGGTGCTATATATAGTATAGTCGTTATCGTGGTTCAGTGGGTTTTCAGGTGTGCCGGAACGTCGTACTCCAAATCTTTATTGTAGCGGTCGATCCACAATTGAGCAGATGATGGAGGATAAACTAAACCTTACTAGCCTCTAAGGCTTTTATGCCATGGCTATTTATTACAAACAACTATGGATAATAGATCACAAACTGCATTGGAATGAAAACAGTGTGCAAGTCGGTTTAATATCGACCACCGATTAGTCGATATACTCCCGGCCCACACGTGGTTGATCATCGATCGGCTTCGGAGGTTGTAGCGTTCCGTAGTCCTTGATGGTGTGCTGCTCGTTGTTTCATCTTTCTGTTGTGAGTCGGGTGTTGCCATGTTTCTCGGTGATTTCTCTTCTGTCGAATCGTCCGTCGTCGGAATAGTCGAATGACTGCTTGTGTTCTGGTTGGTTTCTTTCGCTTCTTCGTCTAACTTGAGTGGAACGAGTAGGTTGATGGGGCGTCGTGTGGTACGCTTGCTTGGCAACATGAGCTCGGCTTCACGTATGACGCCTTCTTTATTGAGATGAACCTTCGTGATACGACCGACTTTCCAGCTGTTCCTAGGAAGCTTTGGGTCCATAAGGAGAACGACGGTCCCTTCTTGAGGAATTTTTGTTGTGCCATGTTGTTGGCAAGGTATCGAGTGTGCTGCTCTCTCAGTGCGGTGAGATGCTCTTCTCTCCAGATCTTCCAGAACTGCTCTGTGAAGTGACATGAGCTCTGCAGAGCTTCTTCTGCTTGTTGTCTAGTGCGTAGCTGAAGGGTGTCATCCGACGGATGGTAGTCGGGATCGTCTGCAGCATGATCGAGTCCATCCATAGGGTGCGTGATGATCATGTCACGTTGTATGAAATCGATCGGACGAAGTATCGGGCGATCATCCCAATGTTCTTCTTGATACGTTAGTGGACGTGCATTCAGCGTCCCTTCTATTTCTGTTACCAGTGTGGCCAGCTCTTCCAACGTAAGGGCAGCTTTTCCGATGACTTTGTAGAGGGAATGTTTGATGGTCTTGATGAGCCTTTCGTAGAACGCTCCCTGCCACGGAGCGTAGGGGGTGATCATCTGCCAGGTAATCCCTTTAGTTGCCATCGTTGCTGCCAACGTTGAGCTTTGTGCCAATGGAGAAGCAGCTTCGTGGAGGATGCTATCTCCGAGCGAGAAGTATGAAGCGTTGTCAGACGTGATCGTTTCCGGTACTCCTCGGCGAGCGAAGAATCGGCGAAGTACATTGAGTAACTTCACAGTTGACATGTCAGCAACACATTCCAAATGGATCAGTCGAGTCGCTGTGCCTGAGATAATGATGCCATAGGCCTTCGATTTATCTTCACCCGATTTGATCACGACTGGTCCAAAATAGTCGATTCTCACGTGCTGGAACGGTCGACACCTTGTGACTCGTCGCGATGGTAGGTCGGGTAAAGCTGGGTATCGGTACGGTATGTTGTTCATTCGTTGACATGGTACGCATCGTCGTATAACTTTCTGGACTTGTCGTCTTAGTTGTGGGATCCAGTAGCGAGTCCGTACCTCTGCCATAGTGTGGGCTGTTCCCAAATGAAAGCGTTTGTGGGCATCTTGAATGACAAGTGTTGCTAGTGGTGTTTGTGGTCCCAAAAGGATGGGTTGTTTGCTACTTTCGGACAAGTCAGAATTCAGTAGACGTCCTCTACATCTGAGAAGTCCGTCCGCATCTAGGACTGGTATTAAGCTTTCTTTAGCCGGATTCATTTTTCCTTCTACATGTACGAGTTGGTGATTGCGTATGAGTAATAGTAGAGCTTGGTGGCGCTCTGAGACTGTGACGAATTCGTCGTTGTAGCCTTTACGAAGTTGTGGAATATTTCCCAAGATGGAATCCCTCAAGTCGGGATTAAGTCGTGTGACGATTCTACTGAGCCATCGCAAGGCATACGAAAATGCAGACGTTGCGTGTGCAACTGACGAGAAGCGTTCCCAGTCTACGATTTCCTGTACTGGATTCAGTTGCGGATTGACGATTGTATGTGTGGTTTTGGCATTCAAAGTTGGAGGGTGTGTACGAAGTGGTAGAAGTGGGTGTGGGGGTGGTGATGGAGGTGGGCTTGGATGTGAGGATGGGATGGGAGGTGTAAGGGGCGATGGCGGTGTTCGGGAAGAAGTCAGGAGTAGGGGTGGGTGTGGGGGTGGGATCGGAAGCGTATACGATAACACAGGTTTTGCTGCCGTGTCTGGTTTCCGGTCTTGCAACTCTGAAGTGGGGGGCCATTGATTCTGATCATAGCCGTTAGCAAGGAATTGAGGACCATCCCACCACAGATGTGAAACTTTCTTTTGTAAGTCCACGAGTTGCACAATCAGCAGGGTTGATATTCGTGTTGATGTAGCCGAATGTTACTATGATTCCATCTTTTTTCATGTCATCGGTAATGGTTCGTATCTCTCTGCACCGATTTCAACCCAAGATTCCGGCTTTGCTATCCTCTTTAGTGAATAGCCATGCAAGGGCTATTTCGGAGTCAGGATATACAGAGACTTGAATACGGAGCTGACGTTGTAGAGCTCGCAGAGTTGTGGAGACGAGACGAGTTGCCATTGTCAAGGCGTTCATTTCGAGCTTCGGTATTGTAGGCTTGTCCTTGATTGAAGGAAGTTTTGATTTGGCGATGAGTAGCTCTGAACGACCATTGTGCACCAGATATACGCAAGCCGCCATGGCTTGTTTAATGGCATCAGCGAAGGCGACAAGGTGGGCTGGTGACGTTGTTGTGCCGTCACTTGTTTTCCTTGGAAGGCACCTCGTGAATCCTTGAGCCTGTGATAGAATACGTTCCCATTCAGATTGGTGTTTTGCTGATAACTGCTCGTCCCATTTGTAGTTGTGCTTCCAGAGGTTTTGAAGAAACAGCTTTGCATTCAGCGTCAATGGAGTCATCCATCCAAGTGGATCGTAAAGCGATGCTACTTGTTCTGATATACTCCGTTTCGTTACAATTGGTTTCTCTGGATAACGGCATTCCAGTTCGAATGTGTCTTCCTCCGAAATCCATTTCAAGCCTAAAACTTTCGGCTTTATTGTTTGGCTCAACTTGTTCTTTGGAAGGCATTGGTTGACAGCGTTGCTGTTGGTTCTGAACTCGCGTAGGTTCATGTTCATTTCTGCGAATATTTGCTGTGCTTTGTTGCAGCGTTGCAGTGCCTCTTTAGGTGTAGCAGCTGTTATAAGTAGATTGTCGACGTATATGTTGTCCTTGATCGAAAGCGCCATTTCTCGGTCTTCTGTACGGTTCAGATGTTCAACGATTGTGGCTCCTAATAGAAATGGTGAACAGTTCGGCCCGAATGTTACACGGGTGAATCTGAAGGTGACAATGTTGTCGGCGTTCAACGGTCAGAGATATCACGTATCCATAGACAGCGCGTCGCGTCTCGATCACAAGTTTGCAAGTGGACTTGAAGAAAGGCTTTTTCTACATCGCTGATTATCGCAATATTTCCCACGCAAAAACGAAGCAATATGTCGATGAGTGAAGGTAGAATAACAGGTCCTTGGTGAAGCTTGTCGTTGAGACATGGTGAATTCTTGAAGTGCACAGAACCATCAAAAATGACCCGAGCTTAGTCGTCTCTTTATGAGGCGTTAAAACGGCCTAGTGAGCCGAATAGTGGACTACCGGTCCGTCCGGTTGTGCTGTTTTGTCGACTTCCTCAATTACACCTTTGGCTAGTTGATCTTGGAAGGTGTTGTGATATTGTTGCAGCAACTCTGGCTGCTGTTTGAACTTCGAGTGGATAGATTCCAGTCTGTTGTAAGCTATCGCTCGGTTGTTTGGAAGATCTTTAGCGTCGTCCTCCCATGGTAGGCGGACATGGTAACCATCATCATGTCGTTGTAGGGTGGTTCGAAACTGTTCCCAGACTTTGTCGTTGATCGCACGCATTTCTTCAGCTCGTGTTCCTGTGAATTCCTCTACTCCAGCGGACTCTAGGCTCCAATATCGGTCCCACTGCATGAGTTCGTTGTCATCATCAGCTGAATTTGATTGAAAATTGTTTAGTTGTACCTCTGGTGGTCGATATTGCTCTTGCCAGTGACCAGATATCCTAACTTGGAGTGTAGGAGTCTTACTCCCGATGGTAAAATGTGCTCGTATCCAAAGCCTCGGTCGAACAACGTGAAAAGGTCGCCGCAGCCAAGTAGGATGGGCGTTTGCAGGGTATGAATTTGCGGCGAAACGGATAGCTTAATTTTGTGCAGCTGAAGATATTGGCGATCTTGTTCAGAGAGTGAGGTCCGTTTGAGGTCTCCCGTGATGAAATCTATCTTTGCCAGTTCAAATTTGTGTCGAACACCTCGACAGTTTTCAATTTCGACCTGAGTCTTCTCGCATGATTGATCTTTTGCGGAGTTGTTGCCGAACGTATGAATTGTTAGTTGGAGCTGACCAGTTTTTGGAAGTCCTAGGTGCTCTGCGAAGTCGTTTGTAATAAACGACCGATTCGCACCTGTGTCCAGCATGATATAAACGTCTTCAAACTCCTGCGTCCTGACGTTCGAGACTCTGGCTTGTCCTACGAGGAGATCTTCTGAATCTTTTGCTGCACGTGCAACTTCTTTCTGGTGTTGTAAGTCTTGATTGTCAATGTGGCTCAACGTTGAGCTCTTTTCGGCGGTCGCTGTGGCTGAGTTTTGCTTTGAAGGTGTTTTCTTTGTCGCATGACCCCCTGGTTGGGTATCCTGCGGAGCATTTCTTGATGGTTGTGTGGTTGGCGGCAGCGACGTGAAGAATTTTTGACAGATCGATGTGTGATGACCTTTCTCCTTGCATTGTCGGCAGGCTCCACGAGTACAGTTTTGAGTGTGATGTTTTCCTGATCCGCAGTTCTCACAGAGGTTTCGTTGTCTGATGAGCTGCAATCGCTGATTTATTGTAGGATACCTTGGACAGGATTCGGTGCATGATCGCTCGCGTTGCAGTAAAAGCACGGGAAACTTCTATTGTTGTGATTAAGAAGTTTGGTTGTTCTTGCTAGGGACGGGGTGCTAGTGTTGAATTCTTCGTTCATGGCTCCTCGTATGCTAGAATTTGAGCTTCCATTTCGAAGAAATCTTGCAGATCCTGAAGTAGCTGTTTTGTTGTCCAGCTTGATCCTTGGGAGGAAGCTTTCTTTTTCAGCATGGCCCGCTGGATTTTCTCGCTGAACTTCTTCAAGATTGTGCGTCGCATCTGTTGCGTATCAATGTTTTCTCCCTTCCGCTCCTATTGGGAAATGATAGGGAGTATTCTGTCCAATGTGTTTACTTGGTCGGTAACGGTAGTACACTGGTGTGCAAAACTTAGGGACCGAAGTAAGTTTCGCATGATATCTGGTTGCTAGCTAACCTAGGTCGATCAAATTTAGCGCATACATAGAAGTAGATGTTGAGTGCAGAGTTACTAGCAGAAAAGCGCAACTGGACGATTAGAAAAGACATTTTCCTTTAAATAGCCTGTCTCAAAGGGTCGATAGGTGAGGCTATTCCAACTTATGGTAGGCGTTCAGAAGAGAGGAGCTGGTTCTTGATGGGGAGTATGAACACTACGGATTGCAAAGCATGCTCTGCCACGAGCTCCAGTACTGGCAACAGGTCGGTTGAAAGTTCTTGTAGAAAAGCGCTACTTTCTTTGAAGGCTGCGATCGACGACTGCTGGACAGTTGTTGACGCACGGAGATGCGCTACAACAGCTCTCCTGAACGCATACCACACGTGTCCTATAGAATTTGACTCGGGAAAGCGGGTAGACTTCATCAATCGCCGTGAATCCCCGCTTTTCAAGAGTTTTCCACCCGGGCTGCTCGATGCTCTCGCACCTTTTCCTCCATACGATTGAAGCTGAGGTCAAAGACACCCATGAAAAGATGCACATAAGTAAGGAGTATAACGCCACAAAAACGTCGATCAGAAAGCACTTCGCGACCAGCAGTTGGGAGGTTGAAACGCCTTTGCAACATTATGCCTCCCCATACCATATCGAATGGACTATCTAAAAATCACGTTAAACGATGGTCCTGGATGCATAACGTGTTCCTATTCTCGCCACGTGCGGGTGAGTCCAAAACCACTATTCACCCAATTTGATCTCAAGTGGGATGAGAACGCGATTAATTAAGTCAGTGGTCCATCGCTAGTGTCCCGACACCAAGCAAATGTTCCCGCTGATGCGCGGGTTTCGAAGGAACGCCAGACACTGTTGGTCATTAAGAGAGACCATGCTTATACGGTCACTGTACCACTATTTAGCCCGGGATTACATGCCTCACAATCCTGATATATATTATTGTAACTGCAGCTTGCGACTGACGTGGGTTAATTTTTGCCTGTAATAAAGCGTAGCAATCACCTGCTGTTGCGGTTGCTTGTGATCCATCATCTACTCCTCTATGCGCAGCAGTGTCTGTGGTCTCTATTGCTCCCCATCTGCACGAAACAATGTGTGAGAAACAACGACTTCCTGGGCACATTTTTCCTCCTCCAGTCACCCAGCGATTCTTCCTTGCGTGAGGTCACGCTAGTGTTGTCTCCGAGACTTGCTGTAATTAAGAACATCACTATATTCCACGAAGCCTCCCCCGTGGTCAGTACCCTCCCTCTTCTCCTGTTCCGCCAATCCTCTCGTACCACGTGGCCGGTCCCTTTGGCTCCAGGTTCAGCGCGATGTATGAGGTACTGTGCATAGGGCGTAATTAGGAGAGCTTTAGCATCATGCCCGCAAAGTTTCATCCAGTTCCACTGAACTGTTGAAAAGTTATGCCACCCAATCTATTTGGTCCCTAAGTTTTGCACACCAGTGTACTTTCCGGTTGAATGTCATGCAAATTTTGAAGCAGTTGGTTGGCGATTGCTTCTTGATTGTCGTACTTCTTCCTGAGGAGCTGGATAGCAACGTCATAATTGTCTGCTGTGATTTGGAGTCTGCTGACCGTGTCCTTTGCGAGCCCTTGGAGGGCTTCCAGCAGGTAACTCAGCTTCTCGATCTTACTGAAGTTCCTTTTGTGAACGACGGCTTCAAACACTCCCCAAAAGTGATCCCATTCCCATAATCGTCCGTTGAACTTGGGAATCTGAAGGGGCGCGAGACGTGGTGTGACTGTCTCATCCAAGGCCGGATGGGATATCGGTATATCCGCATTCCCTTCTACAATCAGAGAGAGTTCGGTCAGACGATTCTGACCTCTGAGATGTATAGCTTGAGCGCTATCAATGTTTTGCTCAATTTTGACCAGCTGGTTTTTATCTGGTGGTGGTTGTAGCTCGTCAGCTGCAGCGATGTAGCTGTCGAGGGCTTGCTGCAAGTTTGCCATGTTGATTTCCAGTTCCTGACGTTCTTTGCGAATGCGTCGTAATCGAGTTGACTGGATTTATCTTCAGTGTCTTCATCGGGATTCTCCATTAAGGCATGCTTTTTGAGGGTTTCTTCCAATACTGTACCCATCCGAGTGAGCCATGACTGTTTTCCACTGAGCTTGACTGCCATCTTGTTGGCAACGTCGATCCAATCAGGTAACACTATGCTCTCAGAGTACGGAAGGAAAATGTAGAATGTGAAGCCTCGTATGGGGTTAGAAGATGGGAAATATGGCTTGTAAAATCCTTGGTTTGCTATGTGATTGTGCAAAGCAAGAACTCACGATTTGGTCGATGCACCAAATGTAGGAGTTGTTTGGGTGCTATATATAGTATAGTCGTTATAGTGGTTCAGTGGGTTTTCAGGTGTGCCGGAACGTCGTACTCCGAATCTTTATTGTAGCGGTCGATCCACAATTGAGCAGATGGTGGAGGATAAATTAAACCTTACTAGCCTCTAAGGCTTTTATGCCATGGCTATTTATTACAAACAACTATGGATAATAGATCACAAACTGCATTGGAATGAAAACCCAAATGTAGGAGTCTCGTGTAAGGTTAGAAGATAGGGAAGTATGGAGATCCTGGTCTGCTATGCAATTGTACGAAGCGAAAACTCACGATTTGCCCGATGCACCAAATGTAAGAGTTGTTTGGGTGCTATATACAGTATAGTCGTTATAGTGGTTCAGCGGGTTTTCAGGTGTGCCGGAACGTCGTACTCCGAATCTTTATTGTAGCGGTCGATCCACAATTGAGCAGATGATGGAGGATAAACTAAACCTTACTAGCCTCTAAGGCTTTTATGCCATGGCTATTTATTACAAACAACTATGGATAATAGATCACGAACTGCATTGGAATGAAAACAGTGTGCAAGTCGGTTTAATATCGACTACCGAGGAGTCGATATAGGGCATAAGTGGTCATTTCTGAAGAAATGATTTTCATGCCTTTTTTGCCATTCACAGAGCCATTTAGCGGAAATGGGCCACAGTTCTGTGCTTCATGCACATGCCTCTAAATCATGCAGAAAACCGTTTTCAAAAGTCGCTCCACGCCCTGCACGACCTCCCCTTGTGAGAGAACGGGAGCGTCAAAAAATTGTTCCAAATGGTCATGACTTTCTTAGAGTCGCACATTTTTTACTTGTTCGTTAGATTCGGGTCTGCATGACGTATGCGTCCAGAAACCTACTAAGGTTACTCCACAGGTAGGAAAAACCTTCTTTGACGAAAAGGAAAACCCAAATTTCGAAGAGATGCGTACCTCCATTTTGGAAAGATCATTACATCTTTCATGGGCGACGCTCAGGAGAGCAGAAAGTTTCGTCATGAAGGTTTTTAAAAGTTCTGTCGACGGTGAATCTTCAATCAAAAGACTTAGCTTTTTTCGCGTAAATGTTGGTTCTTGGCCTCCAGTGACCACAAATTTTAACTTTTCGCTTCTGCATCTAACTTCTTGAATTGCAAGAAAGCGCTGGCCTTGTGCTCCCTAACAATGCTTGACCGACCTTCAGCATTCATTTTTCAAAAATACTTTTTCATTTCTTGGGAGTAAATCTTTTTCAGAACGCGACTTTTTGAGCTTTTGAAGAGCATAGCTTTCCTTTTTCTCGTTTCTGTAGCAAGCTTTTGGTATGGCAGAAAAGTGCAGGGTTCAAGCTTTATGGTAATTCTTGCGCGATTTCGAAGCTTAATCTTTCCAAAAAACACTACGTCCATTTTTCCCTTAGGTTTTTTAGCAGTGACTCTAGTTTTCTGGTCTTGCATCAGCCATAATTATTTGCAAAATTTTTGCCTCTGCAGTCAAGGCATCTTCCAATACTGTGAGACTTGCGGTTTCTAACTTATAGCAACACCATCTTGAGAAAGCTCCCTTAAAAATCTGGCTTCTACAAAATTTATAATTTTGAGTCTTGAGAGATCAATGTCCAGATAATTAAGCTTTCTTGCTCTTCATTCTGCCCCATTACTCCAAGTATCGTCCAAACAATCATTTTCTCGTAGTGGATCGAATTTGAAGCAGTTGCAGCCAACATTCCCTGCCTAGAGATGCGCCACGCACGCACCTGTGGTTCAAAGTTTCGGAAGCAATTGGAAATCCATTCCTTCTTGCTATCCATTCCCATCCTTCTCGTTTCATGATGCAAGCCTAAGCCTACAGTTCTTTTTTAATCGGGCTGGAAACTGAAATGCTCGTCTTTCTCTTACAGGGTTATGCAACATTACCGCTTCATCCTAGCAAAAAACCCGAAACGGAAAGAAGGTCAAACACAGATTAAGAACTTTTTATTTCATTTTTTGAACGATTCATATTTCCTTCCAGCTCTTCACTCTCGAATAAGCGCACCAATGACGAGATCGCCCAAATTCACTCCTCAGCCCGGAGTACGACTCCCACCCCGTAAGCGGAATACTACCCCATCCTTCGAATGGTTCAAAGTGACAGTTAACTCTTATGACAACTGCTTATAAGCTGCATCTACTGCTCGTTATGCACTCTTTAGTGACCGACTTCTACACTTCTTAACATTCTTTGATTGAAGGTAATTCAACTATTTTTTTTACAGGTTGATAGCATATCGTGGATTACGTAGCATTGGTGCAGGAGACGTTCTTTTACTATCGGAGGCACGAATAATTCCACCTCATCGTGAGTCCTCTGATCGCTTCGCGATTGGTAATCGACGAGGTAGTTATGCGCCATGAATCTCTTTCATTCATTGTCCGGAGAGGTAGAGGGACGATTGAGGAAGGTGGTATGGGACCGATTGCCCCCGATCATCGATATTATGGGTTTAGTCGAAAGCGGCATTTGTTCATGACGATATGGGGATATGTTGATTTTCGATCTAATATGCCAAACATTTGAGGACATCCTTTTTTCTTCATCAGTGAATCTTCATAAAACTTAAATTAGCGATATTCTGTCGAGAAATCTTCTAATCTAGTGTGCTCACACAAAAACGAGCTAGTGGGAACGCATCGAAAACAACTGTAGGGGAGAAACCAGAGAGTTCAAGGAGGCTCGGAGGACGTCCGCGGCTCCACCTATATTCTTTCCTCTATTCAGCGTGCTGCAAAAACATGGGGCGTTCCCAAATTTGGGAATATTTCTCTATTTACAGATCGCCCTCTACCACAAGTTACATACATCACTACACTCGAAATCCATTTTTAAAAGGGAATTAAGAGGTCTCGCGCTATGAAACCCTCCTTAATCGATTCCTAGTAGTATATAAACTAGCTATGTAATTGAATGATAATATCGTTTTACTTTCGTAAAAATTTTTTGACTGGAATTTTTTTCTTCGTTTCAAAAGTATTAGGTTGTTGCATTATAAATGTCGCTCTAATTTAGCTTCACCCCGCTCGGCTGTGAACCTTCACAGGTACTCGAGTATTTATTCAAAAGAGAAAATCTAGGATAAAAGCGACTACTCGTTGCCCATGCCTTTTTGTTTTTTGAGTGATCTTTTTCCTTCGAGAGATGACTGATTGAACTTCGTGGGTGTGTACGTGAATGTTCAATCTGAGGAGCTGAATCCAGCTCACACAATTGCGGCAGGCTCTCGTGAACAAAAAGAAACGTACACCAGACCGTGCATTGGCTCGGCGAGGAAGAAGAACAATGATTTCATGAAGTTACTTCACTACAAAAAGCTGCATTTTTCGAAAAAATCAGCATCAAATCATCAGCAAAAATTTGCGAGACCGGGCTGATGACCTTTGACTTCGCCCTAAACAGCTC
>KZ345373.1:78233-89523 GCA_002352805.1 Teladorsagia circumcincta
GAAAAGGAGTTATGGCCGGAAAAGCATGTGGCCGAATACTTTTGAGCGCCACTGTATATTTCCTGCACCCAGTGTATTCATTTTTTCCCCACATGCGCGATCCAGTTTTGAGTTTATAATATTATTCTATGGGGGAAACCTCAGCATAGCTCCAAACATTTTGGCCCACAAAATGGTAACGTATGCACCAATTTAGAGGAGGATTTCTGAACCCTACAAAATTTTCAGTCTACTCAATTCTTCCTTTCCTTTTCCTTTCCATGAATATGAAGGTTTAAAGAGTAGAAGAAGTAAATAAGGAAACACAGGTATAACAAGAGGTGTTTTGGTGGAAAATCATGGTAAAATTGCTTCTAACTCCGACTGCAGTCAGTACGGACAATTTCTGCTTTTTCATCGCTGTTTCATCGCTTTAAATCGAATCCCGTCACTGCACCAGTGGGTAGCTTCTACGCTCTGAATATTACTAATCTAATTTTTTTTTATCAAACACCTTTCAATCATTTACAATCCAAGATCCACTTAGATGACCGGAGGCGGCCGTTTTTGCAAAAAACGCTCGCCCATGCGGCCAAAAAGCCATAACGCGCGTTGTCGTCAACGTGTTAAATGTGGAATTTGATGTGTCCACATACTTTTGAAAGGCACTGTGGTACTGCATTCACAAAAAACCCATACTCACAAGTTTACTGCTTTTTGCCGTTTTTTTTACCTGTACTTTCCAGTTCCATGAGCGCTGCAAAATGATAAGACACTGTTTTTTCAACATCTAAATACACCACTTCTCTGAAACTAGTTGTGTTGCTAATTCACAATAAACTCCTTCTCTTAATGATATCATCCAATAACAGAGAGTGCTGCCGTAATTTCATCTTTATTAGGATATCATAATTGATACGAATTGTTTCCGACCAAAGGGGGAGGTATCTGGCCTTCACACCCTGAATTATTATTGAAATTTCGAATACTTGCACGATCACGGCTAATTAAGAACCTCCAAGTGAGCGAGAAAACTTGGGTACGTAGTCCGTGCAGACGGCCTTACTAAAGTCGCTCCATTTGTTCGTAACCACTCTCCCATGCGGGTCCTCACATGACAACTTACGGGGGGAGGGGAGACAGAAAAGCTCACCAGCAGTGTGGACGTGAGCGCGTGCTGGTGACGTCAAAATGAGCGCATCATCCTCAAATTTAAGAATTCACTTCAATTCATTCAACGCGCAACCTTGAATCAATCCTAGCCTCCCTTCTGCGCCATGCTTTATCGATACGTTTATTTTTTTAATTCGAAGTTCCATGGTCTTTCCTGGTTAGTTCAATGCACTCTTAGAGACTGAGCCCGAATCCTGTCGTGGTGATTTTCTTATCGTCTATGCGCTTTCCTAATTCTATTCGTACTGAATATTTTTAAATTATTAGCTACGGTTTTCATGAGCTCTCAGAAATAGCTGCAATCCTTGTGACGGAGCAATTGATCTCGTATAAAACCTACATCACGTTTTTATCAATTGGGGAACGGTGATCAAATCAAACTGTTACTGTAGCAGAGCTGTCGAATAAGCGTTGTTATCACTGCTGGTTAGATCAGGAATTTCAACGGTAACGGAAAATCGCACGGGTCCCCATTACTTCAAAGCAGCCATAAAACTCAAAACTTGGTAACAAAACGCGGGATGCGGCTTGAATAAGCTGGGGTACAGAGTGTAGACCGTTTGCAGGAATGTTTTTATGGCCTAAGTTGCGGTAGAAGACCTTTTGCAGAAGATGCAATCATCACAATCCTCACAGGTGTCCTACCGTTTCGCAGCGCGCTTTACCGTGGGGTCATGTATTCTAAGGCTTTTAGCTAATATTGTTATAGCAATGACATGGAGCAACTTCAACAGTAAGACATGGAGATTGCACAAACATACTGTTCGCCTCACGTATGCTCGAATGATGATTGCCGGCTCCTTCTTCAGCGGGGCGCTCGACTATGATTCGGAAGATGTTCAAAATATCCTCATCATTGGCTTGGGTGGTGGCATCGTCAATAATTTTTACAGCACAGTCCACGATTTGAACGTAAGTACGATCTTTATTTCGTCGAGCCTGTTTTGAGCGTACACCTGATTCCAGCCAGTTCTGAGAATCTGATAGAAATCGGAAATTTTGCTCAAAACATGATACAAATGGCGTTATGAGAGCCACGAATTCACAGCTTAAAGTAGCATTCCCAACAGAAGTCTATTCAGTGGATGGGATAAAGTAGACCACGAGTAGCACAAACGTGCCGTTGCCGCGGCTCAAAAGTACGCGACAACGACGCTATCGCCTTACAAAGTCGGCATTTGGCAACTGGTCGTGGTATTTGGACGAGTTACGCCGCACTTGCTCTCACCCGACGTGAATTCACTCGTCTTTCCAACGCTATTATTATCGACCGCTGTTATCTCACCAATTCAATCGTGGCTTGGAATACAAGTCTGCTTAATGATGCTCCTTAAGCTTAATGTGACAACGTTGACATCGACCCTGTTATGAAGGTAATTGCCGAGAAGTGGTATGAATTCGAAGAAACTCAATTGCAACGAATAATTGTTGACGATGGGCTCCGCTATATTCGTCAGGCAGTGGACAGAGGTACATACATACTGGCTATGAAGAATTACACAGTTGGGGCTTAGAAGCTGTATGTCGCTTCTAAAAGAGAATTCCTTTTCAGGAGAGCTGTATGATGTGCTATTATCGATGTATCCTACAACGACCATCGACCGTTGATGGCACAAGTGGAGGAATTTCTTGCTTCAGATGAAATTGAGAAAATGAACGAAGTGATCAAGCAAAATGGTAAGGGCTCATTTTCCACGGTGAAGCGGCTTTAACGTGAAAATTCTGCATCCTTTTCCATGTACAAGCTGTGAAATTTGTTAAACATAGAATCTAGTTGGATGATCTCCCACAGCAGATCGAAGTCTCCACACCCCTTCTATATCACTACTGGGGGGGGGGGAGAGGCGGCAAGAGATGAGTTTATTTGCCCATGACGCACATTACCGATTTTCGTCGCGCTGCGTGCCGTGTTGACGGAATTTCAGGAGATATTACTTAGATTTCCCTCTTGCATTGCCCTCACCTCACCTTCCTCAGAATATGACGTCATCTCACATCATCGTCGAGCTCAAGAAGGCCTACCGTAATCGCTCTAGGCTGGACCACGATCCATGTCGGCCTTGTTGAGTTCTAACCTGCATACGTTGAGAAAATCTTCTGATGTCACTTATGTGAAGGGCTATCTTGAAGGTGTTTGATTGTTTGGAATGTGGTCTTCGATTCTCACCTGAGACCTCGTTTGAATTTTTCGAAGTTCAAATAATTCCGTTCTAAGTGTGGAGGGGAGTGGTTATTTTTCCGCCCTACCCTGTGCCAAAACTAAGGTTTAAGGAGGGCTCAAGTTCCGGAGAAGTTACTCCCAGATTAGATAATGATCCTTCTTACTATGAAGCGCTTCGTCCGCCGTCTGTCTGTCGTATGTATTTATGTCTGTCACGAATTTCCCTAGCTGCCCTGGATCCGTCTGGAGAAACCGGGTCAAACGTGGGGTGGGTGGCCCAGGTCTCAGGAAGTACAGTGAATCATTATATTCACTACAGTGAATCATTACATTTACTATAGAAATAAATTAAATCGAAATAATGACTTTTTCATAGAAACGAATTAAGTCAGCGTATTTGATATCACCTTTATTGCGATTATTATAGTAACTCGATTATATTTTTCTGATTTTTTCACATTTTTTTGAGGGGGTCGGGAGCAAAGAACTCGTTCAGTCCTTTCGCACATGCCCTTAGACGGAGACTGGACAAAAGAAGTCTCCTCCCTCTGTGCTCATCAGTAAGGAAGGGAGGACAAAAGAGTTCAACTGAGATTAATTTCTTGATTGAATAGTTAATTATGCTATTTATTTTGAATTAAATAATACGCAATTGTTTGGAGTGATCAAATAATATTTTTAAATAGGTCAATTATATTACAAGAAAGGTATCTAGAATTAAGACAATTTATTTTAATTTTACCCAATTTTGTTATTAAAAGGCTTACTCACCTATTTTCTCCATTGGTAAAGTATAGATTAAAATATAAATCAATCAATGTTCTTGGAGAAGAACTGTCTCCCTGGGTCGTTCCATATGAATAAATGAAGTGTCTTCATGATATAACGTGTATAAATTTTATCACGTTGTATCATTCTTCAATTGCCAAAGTGGGCGGAGTTTGCCTCAAAAGTTCGTAACTCGGTTCAGTGAAGTTTTAGAGACCGTGGAAGAGTTGGACAGAGGGCAGCTAAGGGAAGGAAGTAAAATTCTAATGGCGTGCTGGGCATGCAGTTTGCGGGGTTTGCCACAGAACTTCAAAACTCGTTTTCATGAAGTTCTGGAGACTGGGGAAAAAGAGGATAGAGTACGAGAACGAAAAATGAAGGTAAACTGCTATTGGTGGGTGGAGCGTGCACGAATTGGGTGGAGTTTGCCGTGTAGTAAAAAGTGAATGAATACTATCGAAAGAAGGGATCAAATGCTATCTGTGAGCGCCTGTGATTTTATGTGGGCTAAGTTTGCCACGATGCACTATAAACTATCGGTGACCCTGTTTTATACTGTTACAGACCCTGTGATGCACGCGAAGGCGTGGGCAGCGAAATGCTCTCATATACAAACCTCCACTATTGATACTTCCAGTAGACACGTGAGAAGAAGTTCCGCAAAATAGCGCTTTTTGCGGAATTCAGAAAAATCTGGATAATCTGGGCAATTTTTGCCTCCATCTTCTTTTCTTCCCGCGCAGCCGCAGGGTCCGCAATTTTTGTTAGCGGGCCCCATTCACTCCCGTTCAAGGCATCTTCTGCCGCGTACAGTTTCAATTCTCAAGAATCTCTTCATCTCTCCGCAATAACGGACCTCGAAAACAAACTTATTCACGCCAATTTCTACGAAAGAGCTGGAGCAAGTTCGTACGAATGCGATATCCGAGTCCCACTTATTGTGAACTGCAACATTTCACTGCTCCAGTCGTCATATTCAGAATTCAATCGCACTGCTCGACTGGGGGCTGAACAGCTTCGGAGTGTACATCGGCCGAGATGATTGCAGCCGATTCAACCACGCTAACCCTGCTGAGACTGTTGTTTTAAGTTCTTTCGTGGTTGTTCCTGAGACTTGTGGCTTAGTGTCATCATGAAAGGGTTGCTTTCGCATCGTTGCTCACGAAATGTAGGACCGGCCGATATGATCGACAATTCTTCTCCTTGACCATCCTGCTGCAATAAAAGCTTTGATTGGAGCTTCTTATTATTAAAAGAGCCAAGTAGCACGAGACGCGGTAAACTTAATGTCGAATAGGCTCGCATCCTCGTATCCCCTTTTTCCTTTACAGATTGTGAGAAATGAGAACTTCTTAAGAGTGGCCCAATTATTACGAAACGGTGAGATTTAAAGAAGGTGTGCGGGTATTTGAGTAGAAACCGTTTCATGAAAAATATCAAGATTTCCAATCATAGGGATGAGTTGATAAGTTTCGCCATATTTTGAAAAATTCACATGAAAATTTGTAATAGCAAAGAAATAGGGTGTACGCGAATTTGAGAAAGGCTATGTGAAAGTCTGCAAACAAATTTTCTCCGGTTGAAAGAAAGCGATCACGAAGAAGAGGGTCCGCATCAGGGAGCATATTCACCAAGCGAAGCAGTTACTTCAGCCAAGGAAGCGAGGTGTGGTGCTTTCACGACGTAAGGTGCGCTGGTTGCTGAGTAAAACATCGAGAGCACTCCGCCGTCAAAGCGATCCGCTCACCTTTGGACGAGCGGCGTTGCCAACAGCGGCACAACTGAAGGCAAATGATTGGTTCACGGTTTTGCATGCTGCCAGCAAACGTAATGTGGTGAACTCGTTCATAGGTCAGCTTCCTGAAGTGTTATCTGTTCGTGAATGAAAACCAATTGCAAAAACAGGTAGTCCCAATTTGCGTCTAACGGATTTCTCGGCTTTTTTTGCTTTTTAGCATCCCACGTCCCCTCTGAACATTTCTAGTGGACATAGTAATCGCTGCCTTAAGGCTATTTATTATGTTGTTTATTTTTTATATGTATGTTATTATTCATTATTTATTATGTTATCGAATGTCCTGTTGAGCTGTGAGTTTTTTATTTGACAACAATTTTACATTCGCATAGAATTTGGTCGCCCCCAGGCACTCCCAATTAAAAAATTTTATACTTCTCTCTTCCCCCATTCAAGAACCTGCTGATTTGTGAAAAGTCTTATCCGCAACGCATAGTGAATTTTGAGCGAATCTGATGTGGCAGAAAAGGTGACCGCCGAAAAAGCACTTGGTCGAAGACTTTCGGGCGCTACTGTATCTAGGTGGATGTTCTATTGTTGTGTCTTCCTTTCGGTGGATGTTCTATTGATGTGTCGTTGAATGTATCATAAACTGTTGGTCGATATTAACCTTTTCGGTCCTGGCGGTGGCAATTGCCACCATCAAATTCAAATGTCTGCATTACCGCTGCAACAGCATAATTTTTCTAATCCTGCTAGAGTTTTGTTTAGTCATCCTTCCCTTCCCTAATTATTTGCTAAACCTGATATTTCATTGTGTGTTGCTGCTAATATTACAAGTATTTGTGTGCAAGTGCAACAATGAATCGACGCCGGTCCCGCAATCTATCGAGTAAGTGTCACCTTTTCCTAAAATACTCGAAGTAGATCCATCCTGTTATCAAAATTATGGTATATAATGTTGTGCAAGATGATAAGCTTTCTCGTCATTACTATGAACTTTGGAATTATTCCGACATAAGCTCAAAAACTAAGAGTGCGGGCCAGTTTTTAAAGCTTCCTAGATCCTTAGTTTGTGATCGAGTAGCTTCCAAATTTCGCTATAACGATACTGATGTGCTAACAAGCAGTAAACAATAGCTTGGAAAAAATTTCCTCCACGGAAAAAAATTTAGGTCCGAAAGGGTTAATCTTGAGATGCACGTAACACTAGTAAACCGAGAAGCAAAAAGGATTTTGCTTCTCGGTTTACTAGTGTTACGTGCATCGCAAGAAAGAAGGATTTTTGGGAAACTTATCTGCCCACCATTATGTTCCAACTGAACTTTTGAGAAAGTTCACGAGTTACTCTTCTTTGAATCTGCTCACAATGAAATAGAAACATTCAACTTAAGCTCTGCAACATCGTTTTCTATTGTGAGTTCCTCCAATATATACAGTTTTCTCCTTTTTATCGATGCTAATACAGCTCTCCACGCTGGCTCTTATCTGTTTATCATTCATCTCGAGATAGCGAACTATAATAATTGTCAACTTGTAGGAGCCGTGATCGTGAATGTCGTCACAAGTCAATAGAACATCAACGAAGCAGACCGGGTACGATTAACCGTTGTTTCAAAAAAAACGTTTCTTCCCACGAAGATGGCACCATTGTGCTCTCATAGCTTCAAAATGCTGGAGGACTTTCCTCTGTTCTTGCGGAAAATTTTTGGATTAAGTGCTCAGTTTCTTGATGAACTCGAAATTTCATTCTGCGAAATTTTACGTTTTTGCATGCCACTGTGCTATTTTTGCCACAGTGGCGTTAGGAGCTGTTCCGAAACTGTGGGCGTCATTGAAGGTTAACATTTCACAAATTTCAGGTACATTTCGCCTTTTCTCGTCATTTTACATCGTGTTATTTCATGCAGTTTGCTAAATTCGACAAGGTTCGTTCTGCGCTCACTAACAACGAAATTATCCACATTTGCCGCGGCACTTTTAGCTGCACACCCAGATGATTCGGTGGGGGCAACGAAAGTCCT
This sequence comes from Teladorsagia circumcincta, assembly GCA_002352805.1. Lineage (NCBI taxonomy): Eukaryota > Metazoa > Nematoda > Chromadorea > Rhabditida > Trichostrongylidae > Teladorsagia > Teladorsagia circumcincta. The sequence continues at coordinate 86,074 of KZ345373.1, forward strand.
GACGGATTTTTTCAAAGACCTGACAAACGGTTACGCATCAACCTGCGAAGGAAATTTTTGAACCATATATAGGCATGATGATTTTCCTTCATATGCTCGAGACTTACCTCCTGCACGCTTTTTGAAGCTTGGAAAATGCCCTACGTTTCGACCCATGTGCGCCGTTGCCTTCTTTGTGGATTTTGTCTTGGACACACAACGAGCGAACCCTGCCGCAATATATGCTATGTGGAAGTGGAGGGAGTGAGAAGTGAGAAGATCTGCCAAATTAAGTTTAAAAGATTCTGCGAAGGAAACTACAACCTCGAAGACAGACCTCCAATGGAAGTCAGTTTCAAACGTTTGGAGCTGCTTCTTCAAGCCATTCCGCATCAAGCGCCAAGGAGCTGGCAAAGGAGATGCAGTGCTTCAACACTGCCATAAATCGTGCTCGCTACAAGCTAGGAAAAGTCAAGAAACTTGGTCGATTGATCCCGCATGAGCTGAAAGAGCACTCCGAGAAAAGAGCCCTCGGGGTGTACAGAGATTTTCTTGCAAAAAGTCACCGTTTCGATTAGCCGGATAACGTCACTACTGGAGATGAGAAGTGGAGGGGTTCTGCGTATATCGCACCAGGAAAAGACCGTGGATGGATGCGAACGAGAAGCCAGAGCTTGTTCCAAAGCAGCGGCTCCATCCAAAGAAGGTTGCTCTCTCAATTCGGTGTAGTGTTCAGGGAATACGCCATTATGGGAAGTCAGACATTTCCATCGTCGACGCTGAGGTGTACTGCTCACATCTACAAAGGCTCGCAGCCGAACTCGCAAAACTTCGCCCTGAGCTGGACGAAGTCCTTTTTCTTTATGACAGGGTGCGACCGCATGTTGCAAGGGTAACCCAGGACACGCTGGCATGACTTGGATTTACGGTCTTACCCCATCCTTCGTGTTCGCCAGGTCTTGCTCCTACGGATTACCACGCGCTCCGTTTCCTGGCTCACTTCTTAAAGGGTAAAACTACGACAACTGTCAACAGCTGAAAGCGGACATAGGCACTTCTTCAACTTGAAACCTGCCGAATTCTGAAGGGGAGTCACTTGTTCCCTTGTCAGCCGATCGCGGAGTGTTGTAGGTACCTGTGAAAATTATTACTCGAAAAAAAGTTTAATTTCAAGAAAAATATGAGTTTTTGAAATTGAGGGTCGAATCCGCCATTACTTTCGTTGCGACCTAATATAATGAAAGTGTGGGTGTCGATTTGACTGCTAATGAAAAAAGAAACAAAGAAAACCGCCGATAAACCCCTCAAACAAGGACTCCCGAGAAGTACGTGACGGCTGTCCGACGAGATGTCTGAACTACGCAATTGCATGCACTTCTCGCTGCCCGCGCCAATGCAAACAAATACATACGCATCAATATAAACAAAAAATATGAAAATTGAACATTTTAGGCAAGTGAAAGCAATCAAAATGCAGGCAGCATTCCTTTGAACGCTGCACGTTCACACGCAATCGTGCAATGACATGCAGCCAACGTTGTTCGTTCAAAAGCCAAGGCTACTAGCCAAAAGGCAGCTTTGTAGGACCCTAGCGCCGTTGTCGCGCACTTTCGAGCCGCGACAACGGCACATCTGCGCTGAGCGTGGGCTACTTCATTCCAACCGATGAATAGATCCTTCGAGCTGACTTTTGCTGGGTGTGTTGCTTCAAGGAAGGATGTAGATGTGCTTTCAAACGGCTTCTAATAATCGATTTAGCTGTGTTTTCGTGAGAAAATGACCCGCAAGAATAGATATGGAATGATAACAACAGGAAAGAAACACATGTAAAGCCTTATGCGCAGCCCTTGTGCAAATTTTTCTTTAGCTGAGCTGTGGTGTTAGCCGAATGGTATTTCCAGGTATTCGTGGGGTGGTCGTTTCTAGAGGGTAAAGTCACGGAGCTCGGAGAAAAACCGCAGAGTGATGAATTTTATTCTGATGAAGGACTCGTTCCTGGGGAGAAAAGGTTTTGGCCTATCTCCTCTAGTAGCTAACGTGAGAAGAGTTTGCGTATCAACCGATATCTTCCCTGTGATGATTTTAAATGCTGACAGAAGATTGAATTTCCTTCTCCCGCAGTGAGGAGACTTAAGGCCGCATATATTATTTTTCACGATTCTCCTAGGTATAGCGTTAGAATCAGAAGTAATGGTGCAGGATGATGCGGGTTAATCGGCGAAGAGTATGCGCTGCCACTCGTCTGCTGACCCATGTACGTCCTTGCCTTCTTGACGGCCCGGCTGGGTTCCCGGCAGGCTCCGATCGGGTACCCAGATGGGCCACATCCATACCGCTCGCGCCGCCCACCCCTTCGTCGTCTGGCTCTACCCGCTCTAGCAGAGAGAGCGCTAGCGTTGATGAGTTCAGGGCAGGTGAGAATCAACGCAGGAATCATTTGGCCAAGATGGGGTCCCAGTTGTCAGATTTCAGAGCGTTGGTTTTTTTTATCGTGACTACATCGGTGACCACCTTTAACTCGATCCAACTCCGCCTTCAAAGGCAGTGATGTAATGGTCAGGAAGCGAAGCCATTAAGTTGTCTAGAAATTACTGTCACTCTTGCGATCCTGCTTCTTCTGAGCAAATTTTTGCGTCATATTCGCTGGCGAGGGGCATGTAATTACATTTTTACAGAAAACTATTTTTCGCGCTCCCTTGGTGTACAACTAAATGTTAGCATTGCTTGAACTTTTGGCAGAATTTAGTAAGTAATTATGCGCTGTATGACTCTGAAATATAGGAGATGATGGGAGGAATCCCTAGTACTTCTGGATGGAAATTATGAGTGTTTTCAGGGGTAGTGTTGGGATTGGGAGGACGTTGGATTCATTTTCCCCGCAGCAATGCACGGCCACACGTCGCACTGCTGACCAAAACCCGAACAAATTGGGGTGCGAAGCCCTGCCTCACTCGTCACGTTTGCTGGACCTCTACCTCATAGACTACTTCTTGACGAGCCTCGACAACTTAGAAATGCTTCGGTAGTAAAGCCCACGTGGGAACTGACTTCAAGGATTACATCAGCTCCAGAACTCGAGGCTTTCATGCAAGAGTAGCAATTGCACTTGCTCCTCGTTCGCGGAGATTGGTAATTTCATTCCGGCTGTGTTTGCGATAAGCTGAGATATGTTGTTTCAAAAATAAGGGTCGCAAGAGTGAAATTCACTTTTGGTCATCTCATCCAATCATCGCACTCACTGTCATTGCTGGTTGAACGAAACTAGCGAGGGCTATTCAAGAAATTCAGTCACATTCAATTCATTCACTTCATTGCTCAAAGGGATCCTCGCTGGAGAAATTATGATTCTAGCTCACCAATGAATGATAGGCTTGAGACCAATCGTCCACGATAAGAACGAAAAAAACAAGAATGCATTTGTTTTGGTAAACAATTCGAAAACTGGAAGGATTGGTGCGTGCGCAAATTTCC
>KZ345373.1:115536-134517 GCA_002352805.1 Teladorsagia circumcincta
TGACAAGATTGAACTACAGCACATGTACTTACTAAACAACAAGCAGAGCTCATGACTAGGCCTTCGGATTGAGTGCTGCCATTCATCAAATAAAAATCGTAAACCCATGAAATCATAGAATTATATAGAAAAGGCGAATGCGAATCCGAAGGCCTAGTCATGAGCTCTGCTTGTTGTTTAGTAAGTACATGTGCTGTAGTTCAATCTTGTCACCATAAGTATGCCGCACCCTGTAGACCGTGTGCTTTCGAGTACCCCGTTCTCCTAATAATTTACAACAGAACTGTTGGGACTTGTAATTGGGACATAATAATTGGAAATTGCTATGAAATGAAACAGACTCTCAGCGAATCAGTTATTATGATTACTTGACAACATTCCATTTGACAGCAAAGAAAACGGATAAGTGGCCCACACATACGGTCAGACGTTGATTACTGCTTCACCTCATTGTCTCTAGCGAGTCACGCATTCGGCTATTAGAATCACAATGGTTTTTGTAAGCACATTTGCTGTTCATTGGCTTGCATGATGTAGTATGTACGAAATTGAAGAACGAACACTTTTTCGCAAACAGTGTGACACCAAGTCAAGACGGTTATATTGCCACGAGAAATCTGATCCGGGAGTTCATCTCATGCACGCAGCCATGCGCTATTTCCACCTGCGCCACCCAAAATTTTTGATCGAATTAATAACAGAGAAACGCAATCCAATTTTTCTTCACGGAATGAAATAAAAGCAATTCTTGATAATGATATCGCCTCTAAAGAGAAGTAAAGTGTTCGGAAACAAATTTCGCCGGTTTTGTAATTCTTTCAAGTGTAGCAATTCTAAAATTTTCAGTAGCTTCAAGTGCAGTTCTTAATGTTGCCTCTGCAGAAGTTGTCACATAAGAGAAGCTCGTAGTACATACATCGTTGTGCTGTAGGGCGACCGCATGCGTCTATGGCTGCGGGTCCCTAACTGAGCAATATTCGAAGAATGTCACGCATATTGGATGGTTGTCCACCAACTTGGTCAAAAAAGGTACAAAGTAGTAAGATCTTAGCGACAAGCGCTTGAGATACTCATTCACATTTGAGAATGGACAAAAATAGGTTTCGTGGTACCTCCGTTTTGGCTCCAATGGCTCCTATGACCGCCAACTCCAACAGTGACGAGAACACGAACGTGAGGCAAACCAACATCCAAACATCTATAAAAAACATTCCAAGAGCTTACGGGAAAGTCGATGGACAGCACGCACCAAGTGCTTTCACATAGCTGACTCGAGGAAGATTCCGCATAATGTTCCCGAATTGAAACGTCAGGGCTAAGAGAGAGTTCACTCCAAGCATTGTTCGAGCAGGTATCATCTTCGGACCAAGGCAGAAGCTTATCCAACTCAAAGGAAGCGTTTGGTAAAGTTGCAACGACGGTACATTTAGGCGGAGCTTACCTGATAAAAATAGTGAGGTATGTAGGAATATAGGCTTGAAATATATACCACCCGTATCGACGGCTGAACACGAAAGTCATCGTCAGCTCATTCCAGATTCCTGCCGGATATATCTGCAAGCCAGAATTTTGCAGCTCAATGAGACTCGAAGACTGGAGATGAAGACTCAACTGCAGTTATACACATTTTTCTTTGGGAGATTCATTCCAATATTTTCTAGATTTGCAGCCCACTTGACGATTTGAGATGGATGATTTACTTTTTTCTCATGAGGGAGGCAAATAGAAGTAGGTTAATGACAAAAAAGGAGGAAAACGAGTACGCTTTTCGTGTATTTTTTCCGAAAGAGTCATACGAAAACTGCTTCAAGCTCAACAGTTTTCATGCGCCGTGTTGAAGTACCACGCTGTTATCAAATCTGCGAACCTGACGTTCAATTGAGGTTGAGTAATTGCTGAGCACAAAATCCGGCAATACAATCTCCTTTTTGAGAAGCGAAAGGCCTTCGGTCCAGTTAGTCCATTGCATATCAACCTGTACGGAAAAATTATATCAAAAGAAGCAAAAAATACTGCATTTCCGAAATCAAGAAGAAATCGCTGAAAAATGAAAATTATTTTCTGTCTGCCCTCCGAATCTACTCTGCATTGATCCTTCGTTGGTTTAATACTTCTTCACCCACGACATTTCCATCAATTTATTTCAGTAGAGCGGGAACTGCGATGAATTGATAAACTCCAGTTTTACTCTTCCTGTGATTTTCCGCAAGCCTTGGAACTTAGTGTACTGAATGTGAGCTCGTGTACTGGTGTTCTCGGTGGTCCAACAATCGTCTATGCTATGTTATACATTCTTGTCGTGTCTAATAAGAGATTCGCTTTGTTGTAATATCCTGGCATATATAAGTGCTCCGAGATCACCTCAGAGCCCTTCGATGTACCGCTAAGAGAGTGGTGAGTTTCGGAAGCATTGTTGAAAAACCGAGAACAGTTTGGTGCGTTGTGGATCAGTGGTAGAATGAATGCTCGACTGCCGCGCAGGCGGCACGGGTTCGTTTCCGAATCGATGCACCAAACTGTTCTCGGTGAATCAACAACACCTCCTTAACAGTTTGGCGACAATGCGATTTTTCGCGTCTGCCGCATGAGACCGCCCCTTTTTGGTATTTTCCAAAAATTGCGTTGTAAGAGCGGGAACCACCTGCACTAAGAGTGCTGAACCTTAGAGGAAAGACTGTTGACACTCTGCATGTCTCGTTTCCTTGTCCATAGTTCCAGAAGAAGGCACAAATCCTCTCGTTTAGCTCAGGGGCGATTTCGGAGCGAGTCAGAAAACATTCACTCCAGAATCCGGAGATCGGATCCAGACCTCTAACTTTGGAAATACTATAGCTAACTGCATGCAAAAAATCAGCTGTATAGATTCCGAAATAACAAGGTTTACTCCTGAAAATTGCTTTCAAATACCTCTTGAGTAAAACACTTGCTGAGGAAAATGGGCGCGGATCATGATTACCACGAGTACTAATCATTACTTTTAATTAATTACTAATTTCTTTCTGAGTAATACGCCATTGTAATAATTTTGGGAGTCCTGCGCAGAAGGGTTTCCTCTATGCGCCTCCCCGCATCGAGCCGCATTGTCCCACGTGGCAAAAAAGTGCGTCTCCACGTCGAGCCGCAGTGTCGCCAATGGGTTCACTCATCACTTTATCCTCTCAACGGTGCATAAAAGCGCTCTGGGGTGATCACGGAGCGCTTGTGTCGCCACAGCATTATAACAAAGTGAATATCTCGTGAGACAGACAAGAATGAATAACATAGCATAGAAAGTCGCGATAATCGCGACAGTTGGTCTGCCAGTCTTTCAAATACTCTCGAATTTGAACCACGGCTATTTTCAAAACCTAAGGCGTTTTCTGCGTACTCAACATTATCGCGGCATCTTTGAATACAGCGATATTAAACAAATATGGAGCTAACATTGGTGCAAAATTGTGGAGCGATTTCCAAAAAAAATCATAAGCAAGCGGCAGTCAAAAAGGCCTCTCACTTCTGCCGTACTGCTAATGAATAATAATAAATCTACAAGTATGCATAGCAGAAGAAGCAAACACGATTACGACGGTGATCTTCACACTCGCACGGAAGCTTCGGGGATCTGACACCGGGTAGTGTTCATCAATGAAGCCCTGCACATACGAGTTAATAAACCAACTTTGGAACGGAACAAAAATGCCGATTTTCACATTATCAAACTCCTGCAAAAGCTAATGCATAGCGCATCTCAAAAGAAATTAGGGAGCGCCAGACGATTTGATTTTTTTTTCTCAGAAAATGTTATTCCAGTGTATTTTATGTTCACGTTTGTCACGTTCATTCATTTAATACTATTTGACAAAAATCCCAACGGCCAAATTGTGATGTACTGTCTGGGCGTACCTCTTGGTTGTTGTAACTGAACGATTCCAGAGTGAGGTGACAGGACTGACGATCCATCGGAAAAGCGCTTGAAGTAAAGTTGTATTAGTAATGAGTAACTATCGTTACCCGGGTCAAGCGTGCGCTGAGGAATTCTCGGCAGATCGACAGGCGGGGGTCGTACTTGGTCCGCGGGAGGATGGAAGCAGTAGGATTATCATCGTCGGAAGACTCCAAAGAACACTTCAAGAAGTGATCGATGCCATGCAAGCTACAAGCTGTGCGAGCCAATGTTTTCAATAACTATGTTATTCCAGACATAAAATCCTCATGGTCCAAAATAGTCCGCCTTGTAATTTCGAGCTACCCCAGTGAATTACGACAAGGTCAAAGAACCCGAAATTCACAACCTCTGACAGATATTTTATCTTTCAAATGAGTCCATGGATGTGAGGGGATGTGAAGCACACTGCGCGACCCATCAGTTGCGCGCGCTCCAACTACGGCTTCCTGAAGGAAGAATAGCGACTCAGGAAAAAAAAAACAAGAGGCTTTCGAAAATTCGCGCGAGATGTGACAGGGAAGGATCCACTATTCAACAAGAGAGGGGAGGGGCAACAGGCCTTAGCGTCAAATTCATAAGCATATAATCGTCAAAGCTGGAACTTGCTATGCAGTTTTATGCTTATTGAAAAGAAAAAAGCTCGTGGATTCCGAAACTGCGCCCATTTATGAACAAAATGCACCTGGGAGCTATGGTTGTTCAAAGAAGGTCAATGCAGCGAAAAAGTACCCTTCGGCGGAACTCGGGCGAAAATCCTCAACGTGGCCATTTTTTGAATACTAAACGTGTCGAGCAGTTCTAGCAACCATTGAATAGTGCAAATCTTATAGTTTATGATGACATAAAAAGTTTTTCGATTGGACAAGTTTGAACGAAGTATGGCTTTGAAAAGTGTGAAACCTCGCACTCATCATTAGTTTTCTTCGTTAATTAACCTAACAATAAGTTGAACAGTCAGCATTAACTTTCATACTTTTTATGCTGTTTGGAAAGAGCTTGTCGAAAAAATTTCAAACCTGCCTTCAGATCGAAAATTCTTCCTTTTCATGAAAATTATAATCATTTAAATATGTGTTGGACAATTTTTTCATACTCCGCTGGTTTAGAGGCTTTCTTGGACTTCGGCCGGATGGGGGGGGGGTATTTCGAAATTTTCCTCGACGCCTCGCTTGACCCTGAATGAGTTGTCCTTGACCTCACCTGAAGTCCATCGAGCAAGGTCCTTTCACCTGAACTCTGTAATTAACCCATACGGTTCCATTCGGATATATCATAAGAAAAACGTTTTTGAAAGGTGATTTGTGGATATGCGCCGCCTTGCTGTTGATGAAAACTGTATTCGGTTTCCAAATTTGATCCAGAATCTGAAAAAGTCGTCATTTTCAGAATTCTCAGTCTCCAAGTACAGCTAGTTATCGTACGATGTACAAAGAGGAGTTGACAAGGAGTCGTCAAAAACAGAAGAAAATGTATGTGCGCCGGCAGAATACAAGAAGCGAGCCCCCCCCCCCCCCTATAAAAATTGCAAAAGGCTCGTGAGTGCACACGATGAACACGGGACCGACACAGCACAAGACCGCATGGCGAAGACGCAGACAACTTCGTGTCCAGCTCGCAAACGGATGCGAGAAAAGAGTCTCCCTGAGGTCGCCGCGCAAACAAAAGTAGGTCACCGCACACGGCGGCTACCAGTTCTTGCAGGTTAAAACGTGGCAATTCGCTGGGACTTAGCTAAAACAAATGCAGATATAGGAGCTAGCCAGACCGACCAAAATGCGCTGTATCGATTGTCTGAAGAGACGGCTCCTGAACTTGGCAAAGTGCCATGTTTCTAACTGCACAAATGCCGTTGACGTCGCGCGCGGTGACCTAGTTTTGATGCGACGGTAGCGGGGGACTCCTGACCGTCTCCCAACTAACGAGGAATGTTCAATTGGGCCAGTCCGGCCATTTGTGATGAGCTGTAGTTCGCTGTACTCGTCTTGAGACGTTGAGCTCAAATCCGTTTTCGGTATATGCGGAACGATTCTTTGAAAGAATTACGAGGGATTTTTCTCACAGTAGCGCCCTATACAGTGCGTTTGAAAAGCATGTGGACACCTAAAATTGCCCATTTAAAAGGTAAGTAAGAGCTTCGTGCTACGGAACCCTCTTCAGTCGATTCCTCGTAGTCGATAACCTATCTATGCAGATCATTTATGTGCCTTTTCAATGTGCAATTTTAGGTGTCCACATACTTCTGAAACACACTGTGTGTGGGCGCCACTGTGGAAAACCCCTCGTAACTTCTTCCAGAGAATCGTTCCGCAGATATCGAATACGGATTTGAGCTCAGCGTCGCATGGCGAGAACGGCGGACTACACCTCATCGCAAATGGCCGGAGTGACCAATTGAGCATTCCTCGTAGGACACGGCATGTGGCAACACAGCACAACAGGGAACTGAACTTGTAAAGAGCAGAGACTACATTAATCTGAGAGAGCGAAGCCCCTCAAGAGGAAGCAGGGATTCAATGAGCTCCTGCACAGTGAATTGGCTCAATAATAGGCCCACAGATATAGCCCATGATAATTCAACCGCATGTTTCACAAAATGCAGTTTCCTTCAAATGGTATGGAATATGAAAATTGGAAGGCTAGTGGTTTATCTGTGAAAAAATGAGGCACAAAATGCTTTTGGAGAGAGTGCGGATGAAACTCTGAACACAATAACTACGCTGGTGTGCGAAACCTAGGGACGGAACAGATTAGGTGACGTAACTTTTCAACATTTCAATGAAACTGGATGAAATTTTGCGAGCATGATGCGAAAGGTCTTCCAGTCATGCGCTTTGTACCAGGCTTTTTGAATCGCGCGGTACGCTTGAGCCTGGAGCCAAAAGGGACCGGCCACGCAGTACGAGAGGGTTGGCGGAACAGAAGAAGAAGGAGTGTACTGACCAGGGCGAAGGCCTAGTAGAATATAGCGATGTTCTCGCTTACAGCAAGTCTCGTGGACAACGCTAGCACGACTTCACACGAGGAAGAATCACTGGGTAAGTGGAAGAGGGAGATGTGTCCAGGAGGATGGTGTTGATTACAGCATTGTTCTGCGCGCATGGGGAGCGATACGGACCACAGCCACTGCTGCCCATTGAGGGGGAGATGGGAAATCACGAACACCCGTAACAGCAGGCGATTACTATGCTTTGTTGCAGGCAAGAATGATCCCACTTCACTCGCAGACTGCAGTTGCGGAAACATTCATCAGGACTGTGAGGAGCGTAACCCCAGGCTGAACGGTGTTACAGTGACCGCATAGGCATTTTCTCTCTGACTGACCAACAGTATCTGGTGTTCCTTCGAAACCCCCGTATTGGCTGGAACATTTAACAGGTACCGAGGCATTGATAATGGGCCACCATTTTGGAGAAACGCATGCTCTTTTCTGATTAGAGCAAATTGAGTATCGGTTGTGATTTTAGACCTACCAACTTATGGCGAGAATAAGAACATGTCATGCATCCAGGATCATCGTTAAACGTGATCGCTTTGATATCCCATTCGATATGGTGTGGGGAGGCATGAAGTTGCAGTGGCGTACCGACCTCATAACTCGTGATAGCCGGATGCTTTCTGATAGACGTTGTTGTGGCGCAGTACTCCTCACTTATGTGCATATTTTAAAGGGTACCCTTGATCTCAACTTCAATCGTGAGGAGAACAGGGTGCGAGAGCATCGAGCGGCCCGGGTGGAACACTCTTGGAAAGCGAGGATTTCCGGCAACTAGTGAAGTCTGCCCGCTTCCTCTGCTCAAATCCTATGGAGCGCATGAGGCGTGGATTTAGGAGAGAAATTACAGCGCAATTGATTACAACAACTGTCCAGCAGTTGCCAATTGTGGTCTTCAAGGAATGGATCGCTTCCTCACAAAAACTCTTAACCAACCTTGTGGCCAGCATTGGAGCACATGGCAGAGCATGCTTTGCAGTTCGTAGTGTTCATACACCCCAACAAGAACCAGCTGCTCTCTGTTAAATGCCTACCTTGAGTTGGAGTAGCCTCACCCATCGTTCGTTTCCGACAGGGCATTTGGAGAAAAATGTCTTTCCTAGTCGTCCCGTTGCGTTTTTTTTTTGCTAGTAGCTCTCTGCACTGCGCCGCAACATTTACTTCTATGTATGTGCTAAATTTGATAGACCTAGGTTAGCTAGTATCAGATATCATGTGAAAGTTACTTCCGTCCCTAGGTTTTGCACACCAGTGTAAGAAGGGAAACTGTAGGATGCATGGAGAAAGAGTTCTATCAGGGAGGAGGCGCGGTAGACTGTTTCAACAATGATGAGATCAAGCTCAATGAAGGTGTATGAAAAGCTGCCATACTCAAAGCTAAGGGAACTGGTGCTGATCTCATAGGACAAATCTCATAGGTTTTGCATAGGTTTTGTGCTTAAATGCCGAGAACATGAACAAATCAAAGACTAGACTTATGGTCAGCTTCCTGAAAGGCGCTCAATAAGAAGAAGGTTCTTGGACACCAGATTTAGAGCCTGCAGCAAAAACAGCAGAATGTGTTGGCAGAGAAGGGCTACGGTAGCAAGAAGGAGACCATATTACTGACAGTGACTTTAGGACTTTTCAGCCAATTTTGGAGCGCGATTGGGAAAATATGATATAAGATTCTGATACTTTAAAAGCGACCTAAACAGGCAGTATTGTGAACTAGGAAGCAAAAGCACGAATATACAAGGAAATGAACAAAGGGTGTCCAGTGATCTTTTCTCCAATCTGAAGGACTAGAGTAGGCTCATACGCAAGTTGAGGCAAGGAGTGGGCAGGCCTGCCATACTACGGAAGGGAGTGTTGACCGTATTCAAGAATCCTGAACGGTAACATTAATTTTTTGGTAACGAATTTATATCATCGTGGCCACAGCCGCCGTCACTCTATGTGGAAAGCGAAGGACTGCTACGGGGAGCACAGAGCATCGAGGTATTCCCAACTAGCACTGAAGGAGGAACGCTACAAAGGATCTCCCCGTCACTGATCTCACCACAGCTCACCGTGAGAAGGAACCTTGAACATACCACTCCAGTGACCAAGAAAATACCAAAACAAGATAGTATCTGAAAAGGACTGCTGGCCTATTTTGACAAGTGGAGGAGCGATATCATTACGTGCGCTCAGTTACAGTCGACTCTGAGCCTGAAATCATTGGTGTTGTCATTGGCTTGATTCATCTCTCATAGTCCATCCCCGTCAAACCATCACCTTCTTCTATTTCACAGATCTCGCCCCTTTTTTAGCAACACCCCCAGATCGAGATGGTGGGGTAGAAGCGGTCGATATTGGAACTGTGGATGCCGAGTTGATTGCAAATGACAAAAGAAACAAAGGAAACGCCTTCAAGCATGGACTTCTTTTGAAATAAGGGACGGGGGTGTTGGACGAGAGTTGTCTGAATTAGCTCGCATTTCTTGCTGCCTCGCGCCATCAAGAAATGCAACTGCAATCGCGCATGCACTAGTACAAAACAGAGGCATAGGCACCAATACAAACAAAAAATGTGATTTTAAGACGGACTGGCCAATCAAAAACAATCAAAATACAGGCAGCATTCCTTCCATAGCGGCGCAGTTCACTCGCAATCGCTTCAGGACCACGCAGTTGTGCAAGGACACGCAGCCAATGCAATTCGTTTAAAGGCCAAGATTCGTGGCCAAAAGCAAACTTCGTAAGACCCTGGGTGGGATAGAGTAGCCCCCCGTGTAGTGCAGATGTGCCATTGTCGCGCACTTCCGAGCCGCTTTGACTTCTGCTGGGGGTGTTGTTTTAATAGTGGTTCCTAGCATGTTGAGACCTCATAGCTGTCGATAAGACTTCCCGATTAATCGCGAAGAAGCATTAAACGGCAAAGTGTTCAATAGTTGAGCCTTACTAAGAAGAGGAAGACGACAGAAGAAGAACACTGTTACCAAACGACTCACCTCCGTTTTATAGGAGGAAAGCAGACAAGACGGCTTTTAAAAACCTTATTTGACAGTTTCTAGCAAAGTTGTCCTGCAGTCGAAGACGTACCTCCGAATTAAGTGACAGGTTGTATTTACAAGGGCTCATATGATCATATCGTAAAGCATAATCCATCCAAAGTTCTGTCACATAGATGTCCATATCGAAATCGCTAGTGATCTCATTCACCGAGTTGACTTCTTGAACCCACACCTCAAGAAAAGATCATAATTGAGACCTACTGGATCTCCTTTCTAATATATTCAACTGACCTCAATCCACACGATCACTCCGGTTTCTGACGGCGTTTTGAAGGACTTGTAATTATCAAGAAGCCGCTCTATAATGGTCTTGTCACTAGTGCAAACACCAACTTCTTCGTGATCTTCCGGATCAACCTAAACGAAATCAGAAACGTAGATCGGTTCATTTTTCTTTAAGGTCAAACATCGCCGGAAGACGGCCCCATTCGTTCAAAGGCACAACCCACGCAAAAGCCGTGTGAAGTATTTCCTTCGAACTACAGGATAGAACCCTAGAGGGGAATCACAGATGTGGCACTCTTGTGCATGGAAATAGTCCGTCAAGCGTGCTATTGTTTTGCAAAGATAGCTTCAATAGCTTCAATTTTCTCAGTCCGCAACAGGCTGCTGCCTTACGCTCTCTAAAATTCTGCGGTCTCACACTCTGCTCTCCGCGCTCAGTCTCTCATTGCCCTATCACAGCCGCATTAGAAAGGTTAGCAACTCCACTCAATCATTTTCGACGGATGTTCTCCTTTTTACTTTATTGTCGACCTTTTTTACAACGATAAGCTACTCAATAAGCGAACAATAAACTACACTATTCTCATATTCGCCTGCAAGTTCCACACCAATTTAGTGCTGGGCAGGCAAGCCTCTGATTCTGGCGTCAATTTACCACATACCCACCCCAGTTCTTGCGTGGTTGACCCACTCCCTCGGCGAGTGTGCGATAAAGTCAAGCGTCTGTCGAGAAGCAGCATAAATTGAAACACGACACCAATCGAGGGTTTCTAGACTGTGGTAGCATTCCACCAGATGTGAGGTGTGGCACTGGTAAGACCACTTCTGAGGGATGTGTACCGGAGGAAAACTTGTGCAAGCAGCAACTGAGTAGTAATTTTTTTCGGATGTTTGAGGACATATTTTTTTCTACAGCGCCCTTTGGAAGTAAAAAGGTACCCTCAAAAGGTCTCATAACTTCCTACCCATTCGTTTCACTCAGCATGCTCTGATACTACATCTTATTTATCCGGAAAACAAATCGGCTTCAAAAATAGTTATAGAAGAATTGAAATGCCCCTCGTTTCAAAAGTAATAGGTTGCCTGAAAAGCCCTTGCGCATTTTCTCCTCCATCTTGCAAAATCTTTGGAGGTCGCTCTGAGACATTCACTGTAATACGTCTGTGAACGATGGTCGATGGTCTCTCTAGAGCATTTTTGCCGTAGCATTTCACAGGGTATGCGGTGGCGCTTCGCAGCAGACCATCCTTGGGCAGTCTCTTGATGATTGTCAATGCAAGAAAACTTCACAGCCAGTTTATGAAGCTTCACATCTAGCTTTAAAATTTTCCAAAGAGTTTCGAAACATTCCGAAAATACATAGTCCACGGCTCAGCGCCAGCGAGCGGTCAAAGCCGCGTCTTATATTTTCAGGCACCCTGTACATTGCTAGCAAATTAATTTAGAAAAAAATCAATCCTACACCTCACCACTTGAGTGCCCGATTTTGATCGCGCCAATGACTGCACAACTCCTCTCTTTGGAAATAACGTGTTCTCCTGAAATAATGCATTACAATGCAACGGGCGCCTTCATGTCCCATTTCGTTAATGCACCACTTCTGCGATTTTAGGTGTTGCGTTAGATGAAGGATTTCAAACCTTTCAAAATAATCTTTAGTTGCCAACTTCGAGCAATTCAATCGGATCCGTTGACCTGTTCAAGGGCATTCATTTGTGCCTGCTCCCTAACACCCTGCTCCGCATAATTATAGAACCAGCAGAAACTTCTTAGGATGTTCCTTAATATTGGACTTGTCTGCAGTTTCTGGACCACTTTTTATTCGAAGCCATGAGAACTTTCAGAAAAGTTCGGGAGGCTCGAAGCTATATATCCACTTCCGCCAATCTAAAGAGCTAACCAGCCCCTTGGCACGCTACTTTCTTGGCTGAGACTTCAATTTTTCTGAAAACTACTCCAGTGCCCAATTTTTAATAAACCCACAGGGTTTTTGAAAGAACACGCTGAGCGCAAACCCACTTGATAAGCTCTTCGGGAATGCGACTAAAAGCTTTTAGATACCTAGAAAGGCAAAATGTACTGGCTCGCGTTTCTCACCGGGCTTCCCAAGCACCTGACGATTTGGCAATAACCTGCTTGTTTTCGAAGCCTAGCAGCAGTTCTTATTATAACATCACTTTGAGTAGAACGATGCTACAATAGCAAAAATTATCACAAGAACGCTGAGTTATGGGCAGAACTTTCGCCCGGAAAGCAAGAGATCCGGGTACGAATCCCGGCTGGAGCGAAAGTTTTGCCCATAACTCAGCATTCTGTCATTCAAAAACAAGTCAAATAGCAAAAATGTTTCATGAAAGAGAAGTGAAAAATATTAGGAGAATATGTGGTGGCATTACAATGCTACAGAATGGGCCAAAATGGTATTCAAATATTGGAGAGAAAAACTTCGCATTTGAAATTGGAAGTTGCAAATCGCATTTGTATGTGGCACATTTTCCATCCATAGAACTTTTCGGAAACTTTTGTTGCACGAATTTACAGAAATCCATGGGTGGAGCAGGGTAGTTAGGAAGAAACGCACTCGGTCATTTGAATTGGGCTGGCCAGAAATTTCTCGACACTTTGCACAAGGTTTTGATTGTACAAACTTTTCTTGAATGAATAATTCAATCAATAAGTTTCACAAGAATTCTGGGTTGTGAAACATTCGCAAAGCGAACTGCGGCCAAAAAACAGCAGTTCACAATCAAAATTTTGTCAAAATCATTCAATCAGATTAACACCATTAGTATATGAAAATCATGGAGTCATATTTTTAGCCCAACCAGGGTCAACCGTCGCGTGCTCACTTTTTCATGATTTCCTCGACACTCCCCCTATTTTAGGGTCTCGGTTCGACCCCTGTTGTTTTTCTTCAGCGAAAAAGCAGGTCAACATCGAATTATAAAATCAGAGGTGCTCAAGAGACTGGTGGGGTCCGCGTCCGCGGGAACCGACGAAAAGTATGCGAAGCTCCCCGGTGCAAAGACGCCATTGGGAGGGGGGCAACTATGCTAGTCCAAAAGTCTAGAACGTATGGAAGATTCGCGTTGCAGCGCCGAATGCAGGCACGTTGACGGGCCGCTCCTTCGAGTTAGCTGAAGCTCTGGAGCGTAGAAGAATAGATTTTTGTGCAGAACAGGAGACGAGGTGGTCCTGCCGCAAGTCGAGAGAAATCGGCTTCGGCTTCAAAACCGTTTTTTGCGATCGTCCTAGAACCACGAAAGGTGTCGGAATAATTGTCTCTGGGCGTTTCCGAGATTAGATTGTGAGCGTTGAACGCTTCGACGGCCGTTTGATGAAGATCGTTGCGGCAGTTGAAAACCAACGATACCATCTCTTCTCTGCGTATGCTCCGCAGACCGGCTGCTCCGAGCAAACCAAGAACGAGTTCTAGGCCCTGCTCGACGAGAAGATAGCTGAGGTACCATCAAGGGAAGCTGTCGTTGTCGCAGGTGACTTAAATGGGCACGTTGGCGTTGCGAAGGACGGGCACAATTGTCATGGTGGTTTCGGTTATGGATCACGTAACATCGATGGTGAGCGTATCCTCGGATATGCAAGCTCGCAGCACCTCACCATTGTCAACACGAGTTTTCGGAAACGTGACTCCCATCTCGTTACCTTTTACAGTGGTGATACCAGAACACAAATCGACTTTGTTCTTATCAGAAAACGAGATCGAAGGTTTGTCACAGACGCGAAGACCGTGCCATACGAAACGGTTGCTATACAACATCGACCGCTAATATGTACCATAAACATCCCCGCTCCGAAATTGAAACAAGTGGAGCGATGTGGACCTGCAAGGATCAAGTGGTGGCGGTTGAAAGAGAAGGAGGCTGCAGTGACGAGACGTGTTCGGCGGCCGGCGGTCACGGCGGTTGAGGAAACTTGGAAAGGTGCTATCGAAGCACTAACTATGATCGCTCAGTCCGAACTCGGTATGACAAAGCCTGGAAGGCGGATGATTGACAGGGAAGCGTGGTTTTAGATGGATGACGTCAAAGAGAAGGTACGCGAGAAGAAACGGCTCTACCACGCATTTCTCTGCGATAAGACAGAACATAAGTGGAAAAGTTATGTGGTAGCGAAGAATGCGGCAAAAAGGGCCGT
This sequence comes from Teladorsagia circumcincta, assembly GCA_002352805.1. Classification (NCBI taxonomy): domain Eukaryota; kingdom Metazoa; phylum Nematoda; class Chromadorea; order Rhabditida; family Trichostrongylidae; genus Teladorsagia; species Teladorsagia circumcincta. Next base: position 129,872 of record KZ345373.1, read on the forward strand.
AGCTGCTGCAAGAGCCGCTCATTATGCCGAGGTCAGCGAGAAGCTAGGGAAGCGAAATGGTGAACGGTATATCTACCGTCTCGCTAACGCCCGCCATCACCTGACTGAGGACATTGGAAATCTTCTGGAAATTAATGACGAGAATGGCCAACTTCTCATGGATCGCAAGAGGGCAGTGAAGCGGTGGCACGACTACTTCGGAAACATCTCGACATAAGAATTTGCGCATCCACCCATCCCCTGTGCTCAGCCTGTATACGGTCCCGTTCAAAAGATTGCCGTGAAGGAGACGGAAACGGCTCTGAAGAGAATGAAATCAGGCAAAGCAACGGGTCCGGACGACTTGGCAGCCGATCTGTGGAAGTCACACTGCTGGTGCCCTGCAGAATGCTGACGGAGTTCTTCAACCAGATCGTTCGTGAAAAGAAGGAACCTGGGAGCTGGCAGGAGAGCACGACGATTCCGATTCGGAAGAAGAAGGCAGTCCTGGACCGCAGGACTGTACCAATTACCGTACAATTCGCCTACTCTCGCATAGCATGAAGATATATGAGCGAATTGTCGACAGCCAAATTCGTGATATCGTGCAGCTTTCTACAAACCAGTGTGGGTTTGTGACCGGCTGTAGCACTACCGATGCGATACACGCTGCTCGTCTCTTGCTTGAAAAGCATCGCGAAAAAAGAAAAGCGGTACATCTAGCCTTCTTAGACTTGGAGAAAGCCTTCGATCGGGTGCCGCGTAAACTTATATGGTATGCTCTACGAAAGCATGGCGTCCCCGAGGAGCTCATTGAGTGAGTGCGCATACTCTACTCGAGCCCTACGAGTCGAGTGCAAACGGCTGCATTCACGTCGACGGAATTCCTATCTCCGTCGGGGTACATCAGGGTTCTGCGCTTCCCCCACACCTATTCGCTGCTGTCATGGATGCCATATCACGAATTCTTTGGAAGCCGGCTCCGTGGACGCCTCTGTACGCCGATGACGTTATGCTCGCCTGCGAAGACAGAAAGCTACTCGAGCAACACGTGCAGGCTTGGCACGATCGCCTGGAGATGTTCGGACTCAGGCTGAACGTCAAAAAGACCGAATACCTGACTACCGAGTTGAATGAGTCCGGTTCTATCGAAATCGAAGGCACTGAGCGCGCACTACGGCGTTCAAATATCTTGAATCCACAATTTCGTCTGACGGCAGCTTGACCTCTGAGGTGAATTGACGCGTGAGTGCAGCATGCTCCAAATGGTGGTCAATGACTGGCGGGCGTTCTCTGCGATCAGAAGATACCAGAGCGTCTCAAATCGAACATCTACAGGAACGTTGTTCGACCAGTCGCAATTTACGGGGCTTAGTGCTGGCACACGACTAAAGAAGTCGAAGCGCGTCTCAGTGTAATCAAGACGAAAATGCTCCGCTGGACGGCCGGAGCCACGCGTTTGGACCACGTACGTAACGATACCATAAGAGAACGGTTCGAAGTGGCTCCCATCACTGATAAGATGCGCGAAGCTCGCCTTCGATGGTACGGGGACGTTCTTCGCGCAAATGACGAAAGCATCCGTAAGACTGCCCTCGATCTCGACGTGCCCGGAAAACGACCTAAAGGACGTCCGAAGCAGCGCTGGCTCGACACGCTGCACGAGGACTTGAAATTAGTTGGCCTAAATCCAGGCCAGGTATTGAATCGGGACAAGTGGCGTCAACGCACCAGAAAAGCGGATCCCGCTGCAATGCCGGACAAACGCTGAAGAGTAAGAAGAAGAAGAGGTGCACAAGAGACGGCGGTTGCGTCGCAGCGTTAGCCTAGAAGCGCTCCATCTGTCCACTAGGTAGTGTGAGATCTGGGCGCGGTCAGAAAAGATATATTTTGAGGATGAGTAACTTTCTTAGAAACATGCATTTTCTGACTTGAGTAGATGTGGAAATGCATGAAGTTCGCTTCCTGAAAACTGCTACAATTGCCTCACACGTCAGAAAATGCTTCTCAGAGCGAGTGGAACAGCCAAATTTCCATGAGGGTGCGCATTCATTTTCGAGTCATAACTTGTTCAAGATGCGATTTTCGCATGGCGGTGAAAATATTTGGAAACTTCAAACAATTTTCTATTCAAAGTATCAAATATTTTGTGATTGTTCATTGGCGAAATTTTCCCTTCTTTTCGTGCAGATGCGGGTTTTTGGATTTTGGTGACCATAACCTTCTTCTTTTTCATTTCTGTGGCAAACTTTTGGCATAGCGAGAAAGTACAGGAGTTACCCTTCCCAATAAGAGGCTAAACGCTTCTCAAAAGTAACATTTCGAAAGAATCACACGTTTGCCCTTTTTCGGGGGCCTTCATTTTTTAGAAACGCGGGTTTACAGGATTCCATTGACCATAACTTTATCCTTTCCGTTTCTACGGCATACGTTTGGATCGCAAGGAAGCAGAGATTGTGAGCTTCTTGGAAAAGGCTTGATCGCTTCTCAGAGCTCGCTTTCGAAGAAAAAATCGTACGTTTGCACCTTTTTCTCCTGAGTTTTTAAGCAGTAACTTTGAATTTTCGAGATATTTACAGTCATAGCTCTCTTCAAAAAGTATAATTTGGTGAGAAAAAGGTATTTTTCGAAAATGAGAGATTTGTGCTTCTCAACTTGCAACCAACTTATTTTGAAAAAGCTTCCATAGAAAATGCGGCTTCGCAAAAACTCAAGAAACCAGCAGCCCCGAAGACTCAATCTTTTCCCATCAGCGAGCATCCCTGCTCTTTTATTTGATCCTAATGCACCGAAACCAACCAGAACGATGTTTCCTCTTGCGGAGAATCGAATTTCAAAGCACTTCCCACTGTCAATTCCTCTTTGGAAAGCGCCACGCAAGCACCTGCGGTTCAAAGTTGCGAAGGCATTTGAAATTACACTTCTGCTTGCTGTGATCTGATAACGCTAGCCAAAGCTTCTCATTCTTGTCGGGTGATGATGCAGGCGTAAGCCCATAGATGTGTTCCAGATTCATTTGAGCCGCATAAAATTGAAAAGCTAATTATTCTACATGTAGCCTCCGGCAAGCTCGCGCATCATCTTATTTATCTGTGGAAGATATTCGGGACGGTAGTGGTGGCCTTAGCTGCTAGTTACCATGTGATCATAAGCTCGCTGTAACTTGGTGATGGCTTCCATAAAAAGTTACCCTGTATGCGTAGAGCACCTCAGGAGCCCCTCCAAAGAATCCCCGTCGGATCAAAGTGAGTTCGAACTCACTCGGATGTCGTGGTGATGGTATCACGTGCTAGTGAGAGGACTAGCAACGTGGTCATCCACAAACTAACGTCGATGGTTATAGAGAAACAAAAAATAGTGCGGGGTGGAGACGCAAACATGCTGCCACATCCGATTTGGCCATCTCTGAAAAGTCCTTCGGAGGAAATCTAAACTGCCAGTAGGTCCATGGGTCAAGACAGGGTGTTGGAGAGAAAAGGAAGGCGCCTTGCATTGATTTGTCAATGGTGTAGCGTCTGCGATCCACGTTGGTGTTGGATCGGTCACGTGATCAAATCCTTGCGATGTCTAAGGGGTTTTGCAACCTTCGAGAGTATTCTCTTTTCGCTGCAACCCTTTCGCTGTCGATAAGAAGGGCTCCTCGGTGCAGTGGTAGCGATGTCGCACATGAGTCTATAAAGGTTCAGACCCATGTGCGACGCAAGCCTTGTAGACAAAGTGATGGATGCTCAGCATTTCCTTCATGGCAATCTTCCAATGACTCAATGGGATCGTTGCATCAACGCAGCTTGAAGTCTGATTTTTGCAAACAGCATCCTTTGTGTACCTGTCATCTACATATTTTCCAGCGGTGTGATCGAGTGACCCCTGGTGCAGCGACGAAAACCCAGCTACGAGTCCTAGCATCCAGGCTTCAAATCCAAGAGTGGAGCAAGTTATGCAGGTAGTATGACGAAGCTGGTGATTCCAAGAGGGGTAATGTACATGTTTCCACGTTGCTTGTTCCCTCTGCTCGTCAATGGGAGAAAATCACCACATTTGATTGCTAGTTCAGGGTACTTTACTACCGTCCTCGAAGCAGTCAAACTCAAACTAAACGACTTTTATTTCATTTTTTTCCAACAATCTCATGTTCTCTCCAAGCACATCCCTCTCCCGTTCACCTACCAGTTCATCGCCACGGTTTACGCCGCAGGCTCGGGTTTGAGACCCACTCGCTCGAATAGTTCAGACAGACGGTTGGCCCTATTCGCAACCTTGTTCGGAATTCCGGCATTTGCTACAATAATCTCACTTTCAAGTTGACCTCGATCACCGGATTTTTTGTCTTCTAGGTGGCGTTAGTGCACTGAAGACGTCATAGTGAGAAGCCACTCGGACGAGCGAGGAGCCGAGCAGTGCAGTATTTCCCATCAAACATCCATGACCTTTTGTGTGTGATCGCCCTCCATGTATCGACACAGGTGGGTTTGAAGACACTAGGATATCCCATGAATAGTTTCGTTTTCATTCAACCGAAAAATTTGTACTGAAGTCAAACTTATATCAACTTACACACCATTTAGAAGAGAACTGTCTGTTCTACATAAAATAACGTATTGCTCTCATTGAAGCAACAGTGTCATGACGAATTTGAGGATTGAAGCGGTCAGGAGCGAAGTTGTAGG